>PGFW01038851.1:0-12747 GCA_003123925.1 Haematobia irritans | reverse complement strand
CAAATCGAGGTTTTGAGTGCTCAAAAATGGCAGTTGTTTCGAGCCGATGTGTGAAGAGATTGTGTGAAGTTTTGGTTGTTGTGGTGAAGAATCATCCTTTCCGGCTGTTGGTTTTCCCGATTTTTTTAGAAGACAAGCTGCAATAAATACGTTGTGACCACTATAATGACTGTTCGTGGTACGATTGCAACATATTCTAATTTTTTCGCGAGAAACCAGGAGAATCATTGTGTTTGGAAGTGGTTCGTATTGAGCGAACTATTTATATGTTGAATTAGAGCTCGTCTATAAAATCCACCACAGTCGACTTCTGTTTTTTTTTATTTTGGGGCTTTTTCTAATAGAAAAATTTGTCAATTTTTTTTATGTAGAATAATTTTCTCAAAACTTTATTTCTATAGAAAATTTTGTCAAAATTGTATTTCATATAAGAAAATTTGTCCCAAAAATTGTACTTCATTATGAATTTAATTCAACAAAACTTTATTTCTAAAGAAATTTTAGAAAATTTATTGTTCTATAGAAAATTTTAGTCAACGATTTTATTTTCTGATGGAAAATATTTGTCAAACATTTATTTGCTATAGAAAAAATTTTTTGCAAAATTTTAATTTTTAGCAATTTAAATCAAAATTATTTTTCATATGATCAATTTTGGTCAAAAGTTTTTATTCTATGGAAGAATTTGTAAAAAAATTTATTTCTATGAAAAGAATTGTCACAAATTTATTTGCTATGAAATGCTTGTCAGATTTTATTTCTAATGGAAAATTTGGTCAAGATTTTATTTCAAAAATTTGTTACAAATTTGTCCCCGTCGCGCGGCGGGGGGGGCTATACGTAACAGAAGTGGCCATATGGCCCATTTGCAATACCACCGACAACATCAATAACAACCACTTATGCCAAGTTCAATCTAATATACTTTATGGTCCTAGAGCAAACCCTCGATGTGACACCGAATGACAAAGTTAATAACCCCCCCATCCTAGGTAGGTATAAAAAGCTCCAATATACCGCTAATAATGAATTGTGAGGATATTGTAATCTGGTGTTATTATACAATAAATCGCTTGGTAATAGTCCAACAGTGGGACAAGAAAATCCCGAAAATCAAATCCTGTGCGTAATTCTTAATTTAAGACCCAATTTACAAGCCTGGATAGCTCCCTAAAATTTCATTAATAAAAAAGCTGTATCTATTGCTCCCCGGATTTGTTGGGTCATCCGCCGTGTAGTACTGTATGCAAAAATGTATAAACCTTAATGCAGAATATTTTGGAAAGCAATAAAGCGATTTTTGATAATTGTTTTTTGTTTGTATTCTTTAATCCCGAAGTATAAAAGGCTACCTTCGTATATATACTAATTTTAATATGTTGAAAATCTTATTTTTTATAATCTCCTCTAAATTATTTTACAAGATTTTATTTAATTTTCCACTATTGGCTTGCACTTAATTTACCTTCTTAAATTCCACTGCATAAAGAGCCATTCATATACCTCGTCTCTCACTCTCTCTTTGCCTCTCTTCGTGAAGAAAAAAAAGCGCAGCAATATGTTTCAAAACTCATTAAAACTTAGTTAACACTACTGCTACCACACGATTGAAAGTTACAGGAGAATGTCAGTTAGCAGGAAGGACACTGGCTACATGGCCAAAATATACGCCTTCGTTTTATCTATGCACTCTGAGGCTGGTAGGTGACAGTAATGAAATCCTCCTGTACCTCAATCCCGCATTTGTTTGTTGGAGGTTCACTCCCCCGCCATGAAAAATGACTGCCACCATAGTGGCACATAGACCAAGACGGTATGTCCTAGATGCTTATTAACTTTTTGTGTTTGTGTCCACGAAAATGTGTATGTGGGTGTTCTTGTTTTTGTCCTCCTTTTTTTGTTTTCATCTTCATTGCACACTGCGATTATCGTTATATCATCATCCTAATGATAATGAAGGTACAAATGCTGCCAAGATAGCAGTGAAAAGTTAAAAGAAAAACAGGAGACCTCAGGTCTCTGCGGGTTGGCCAGTCGCTGTTGTTTAAATGAATTTTAATGAATTTATTTCAAATATGTTCGACTTCCGACATTGCTGGCGATTTTTTGTTCCTCCTCCGCGGAACTCGCACAATGTGAATGAAATTTGGTGAAAGACATAGCAGATTTACTTGGAGGGTGTTAACGTGATGACAAGCTGTTCCTGTTTACTGCTAATATGACATAGTAGACAGTACAATGATCCCATTTGGAGGATATACATTTTTTGTGTGTGACAGTTGGGTGAAAAATAGAATGTGGCCAAAAACAGTTGGCAGGCAAAACTTAAAATGTATAATTTTGGGTTAAATACTAAGGTAATATTAGCTGATATAATTGAGGCTTTTGTGTGGAAATTAGATAATGGAACCTTTAATGCCTGGCAAAGACGCTACACAAAAGCCAATGTGGAGGAAAAGTCAAAAAGATAGATAAAATGCAACTATAAATCAACTATGAATCAGGGTGTTACTCTTGTATTGCGATGGCGTAAGAAAAATTGTCGCCGAATCGAGCTAATTTGGTACTCATCCAAGTATTCGATTTTCGTATCTCACCTTTGCCGCATCTAGTTTTTCGGCAAAGTCATGGCGAATCACCCATGTTGGCACTCTGATTAGAGCGTAAAGCGTAGTGTCAAACCTCGTCTCGTGTGATCCGCAAAAAATCGTGCGCCAAGACAAAATAGCAATCGCGCAAAGTTAACAAATATGTAATAAGCCGATCAATTAATATTTATATTTGTTATCTACAATTGTTATTGTTTTTAGGCGAAAAACCAAAAAGTTACAGACACAGCAACGGTCCAGTTCGCAGAACTTTGCGTAGACTTATTGGTCCTGTCCGGCAGTTACCTTTTCAAAATTGTATGTGCTTGGACAAAGTATTCGTTCAATCACGCTCGCACTTCTTTAAGGCAGCGCGGACAGTAGATTGCTCTGATAGTCCGTAAAAGATGGTCTTGGCCAGATTTGTAGAATAACCACCTTTTGTCCAAAGCAATTTTCCAAAGCAGCGGCCACTTTTTATTGGAGTTGGAATGGCCTGTGGATTACTCTTGGAAACGAACGAGGGTCGTCTTTTTAATAGCGTTTAATAATACATAAACGCATCTTTATTAAGACGACAATCTTATAAATAATGAAAATATTCGAAACGTTTGTCAAATAATCTTGAGTTTCCCAATTGTTCTTTACCCGCTGTCAGCTTAGGAGAGTATATTTTGACCGATCATCAGGCAAAAATTCTTCTTGTAATTCGTCATGTTTTAATTTTCTTCAAACCATAACGCTAATTCGAATACCATAATATTACTTTTTATGTTTAAACGATTAGCAAGTTTTTAAAAATGAACACGCACGAACGGAGGATTGTTTAAAAAATGTTTTTTAATTTCAACAATATTTTTGACATTTCGTTTTATCATTTCGTTTATTTTTACACTTGTGCTAGCCAGGCAGGTGTCCATATTTCGCTTTGATTTTGCTTAAGCCGTTACCGATTATTTTCTCAGTTTACTTTGCGATAAGCGTTTGGCGCAAGTGATTACAGAGTCACCGAATTGTCTCTTAACGCATTTTCAACATCGGCATTTCGCATTTGCTTTCGTACTCCAATACAGAGTAACCCCCCAGGTCTGACAGGCAAAATGAAGTGTAAGAACTTGGTTAATGGATGGACGGAGCACAGGTAGCATTTTACGCACACTGCGTGCTTCATATTTTGAGACCATATCTAAAATATGAAGAGCTTGTAAAACAAATCTTGATCGTGATAACCAAAAAAAATAATCTAGTGAAATTTTCACATCTGTTGTTTTAATGTCTTGAATAGAACTCGAGTATTAAGTACTTGAAATAAACAGTAAAATTACACATTTCTGTTCTTATTCCAATTTGCCTTAATATCGTGAATCCATAATGTATAAATCACGGTGCCAAATGGTGGCAGAAAACGATTTTAAATAAGAAAGTGAAGAGAAAAAATCAAAAAAAAATAACTCCTCGGTTCCCTTGGTAATCCAGTCTGTTATTAAAATGGACTTTACAAAATTATGTTAATAATAATTTTGACAAAATTTTCTATAGTAATAAAATTTTAGAACAAAATTTTCTATCGTAATAAAATTTTGACAAAATTTCTATGGCTAATAAAATTTTTGGTAGATTATTAACCTATAGACCGATTGGCAATTGGCCGACTATACTAACGCAATGTACCAAATTCACGCACGTACCAAATTTCAAACGGATCGGATGAATTTTGCTCCTCAAGAGCTCCGGTGGCTTAATCTGGGGATAGGGTTTATCTATGGGGGCTAACCATATAGTTATGGACGCTGTACTGGTTACCAATTCCCTACCAGTGGTTCGTAGAGACCCAACATACTACACCGAGTACACTAATCTCAACCGAAATTTCGGGATGATTTTGCCAACGTCCATGACGCCATGGGGATGCGGCTCTAATTATGCGGCCTATATATGATTAATGGTACGCGATGGTGGACCACATTTTGATGCATGTCTTAGGAGGACCACATATACTAAACACCATGTGGACCAAATTTCAGCCGATTCGTATGGAAATTTTGCTTCTCTTTTAGAGGGTCCGCAAGCCAAATCCGATGGATCGTCTCACCCTATGGTGCCTACTATATAATTATGGCGAACAGATTGAAGACCAACTTTTTGCCATGGTTGTAGTGACCCATATACTAACGAATTATGCTACTAAATTTCAGACGCGAACGCGGATGACCCACTTTTTACGTATAGATCCCCCATACAACCGACGCCTGCAAATTTAGTTGCGGATACTTCTACAGAGAAAGGCAACATTTCATCGCATCCGGGCTGTGAGAATTTGGTGACGATGGTGTAAGTAAAGTGGTGTCTAACAACCATGCAAAAAATTCGGTCCAATATCGGTCCATAAATTATATACAGCCCCCATATAACACCGATCCGCGATTTGATCTCTGGAGCCTCTGGAGGAGCCAAATTTATCCGATCGCGTGAAACTTGGTACGAGTGGTGTTATTATATGGTCTCCTAACAACCATGCGATGTTGGTCCATAGTTAGTCCATAATTATATATAGCCCCCATATAAACCGGAGTCCCCAACTTTCACCTCCGGAAGCCTCTTAGAAGGAGCAAATATTTGATACGTTCGGTGTTAGTATAATGGTATCTAACACCTGGCAAATTGGCGTCCATATCGGTCCATTCATTCATATATAGGGCCCTCGTACAATACGACCTCCGGAACCTCTTGGACAGCAAAAATTCATCCCATTCGGTTTGAAATTTGTACATAGCACTAGTATATGGCCATACAAGCAATTGCGTACCCATATCGGTCTATAGTTATGTAATATCGAGTCGCCACTGACACAAAAATCTGGTCGCATATCGCAAAAAATAATCTGAACCAAAATTTTATTTGCTATAGAAAATTTTGTTCAAAATTTTATTTCTATAAGAAAGATGTGTCAAAATTTTATTTCTAGGAAAATTTTGTCGACATTTTAATTTCTCAGAACAGGAAAATTTTGTCAAAATTTTATTTTATAGAAATTTTGTCAAAATTTTATTCTAATGAAAGAATTTTGCAAAATTTATTTCTTATAGAAACATTTTGTCAAACAGAATATATTAGCGTATTAATCGGCTTTTTTTTTTGTTTAAATATTACCCCGTATGGACAAGCATAACAATTTAGAAGACGTGTGTGTTACCGCCGCAAACGCAAGTAATTCGATTGTGCGACTGCACAGACTTTAGATAGAAGTTTACTACGCAATTCCATGGTCGGAGGGTACATAAGGTTCGGCCCTGGGCGAAACTTGCGGCCGTATATACTTCGTTTTTATTGAATTTAACAAAAAAATGGGATATTATTCCAATTTTCTAATAATAATTAGATTGTTTATTAAAATTTCTTATATAAAAATATCGTAAAGATTTCAGATTTTCATCGAACTTTTAAAAAAAAAAAATATTACGTTTTTTCTTATAAAAAATACTCCTAGTAAAAATAAATTTTTTATCGCTTTTTTTAATACAAATCAACGAACTTACTGGCCGTATATTACTTGTTTTTACTTGGAATTTACTAAGAAAATTGTTATATTTTCCAATGTTTCTTTAAAAATTAAGCATTTTTGTTAAATTTTATATAAAATTTCGTTAAAGATTAGATTTTCAGTAAAAACAAAATTTTTATTTCGACTTTTATAAAAAATCAAAAAAAAAAAGTTTTTCGTTTAAAATTCTGGTCCATCCGTCTCGAATTTATCTTGAAAAATTTCCTTCAATTCCAACTCTTCACTCTAGCATATTATCCTATAGCAGCGTTTTAAAATTAGGTGGTGGAATCCATAACACAAAATAAAATTTTTGCAACATTTTTGGAATATTCTCCATGCCTTACTGGATTGGTCATCTAACAAAAAGGATCTAAAATTTCTATATTCTTCCAATACAATTGCATTATCACCAGGGACCAGCGCAACAAAAACTAAAACAAAAAACAACAACAAAATCATTTAAAGCCATGTACCCACCAAGTGCACATTCAATGGAAGTCATTTCAAATCATGAAGCTGATCGATCATTTTAGTGGCCAATCATCGTAATAATAGGCTCTCGTTATTATTGCTGCTTGTGTTTGTTTGCTGTTCTTGTTTATGGTGTTGCTACAATAACCTAACATGGCAAACTAAAAACAGAGATTGCCTAAATTTTGTCGCAGAGGAGGGAAGCAATAACAGAATTCTCTACCATTCGAAACCTCTTTCACTTAGGACTCAGATACGGTAGATGAACGAAATGTCTGGCTCAATAAATTTGCATTTAATTAAATTGGCAGGCCTGCATTGGTTTAGCCATTTCACTAACCATCCAAAGCAAACTGGCCGGTTGTGGTGTCGTGTGTTATGTCGTTGTCTGTCTCGTCTAGGGCTATTTGCTTACTTACTGCGCTAGCTAGTTCTTGTAGTGTGCGCATGTAAAATCGCGGTCATACAGCAATCATGTAACTGCCTGTAAGTCTGTCCAATATGTCTATGCGGTCTTCTAGGTTGTGTTGGCCAAAACAAAAAAAATATTCTGACTTTCATTTATGTTGGTTGGGCAATAGGCAAAGCAATGGCCATAGCAGGCAACGGCAACACCATCAAGCAAACTGCAATGTTAGTGTCGTGGAATGCAGGAAAATACCGGATTTTGCATTCTAATCACTAAACATTTGGTTTGCTATACTATAGAATACACTCCGTAGTTCACACACTTAACTCATAGGCATTAGACACAAAATCTAGTCATTGCAGGAATATGCACACTCACATCTATCTTCTCTGCCTCTATTCAGCTCTCTTCTCTCTGCACTCTTTTGACTTATAGGAGATCGGGCAACCGGACCCAAGCTTTCAGGATTGATGGAAACTAATCGACCGCAGCCGTTATTCATTCATTCATTCATCATTTTTAATATTTTTATTTTCTTTTTTTGCTGGCCGTTATGTCACTGGCGGTGACATCACATCCTTTTCAAAAACCATCTATTTGGTTTTTTGGTAAAAAAAGCAGACCCGTTCTCGTGACAGGTATTAGAGAGGCGTTGATATAAAAAAACAAACACAGATCATATACGGCCAAAAGTTCGGTTTCGGGCAAAATCTTAATAACCACCGACCAAGGAACTTCTCCAATAAAATCTTCATTTGTATATATGCGCCATGGATTATCATACATACAGAGTGGCTGATAATTTATTTTATCTGATCTTTGCTATAAAAATATGATTTGTAATAAAAATTGATTTTTATTGAATTTCTCTACATAAAATTTGGTGATGTTTTCAAAACAAGATAACAACCTGTCTGTAAAACATAGACTTTTTTAATTGAATACAAAAATTCCGCCACAGCAAATATTAAATTCCCGGTCCCAAAAAAAAAATTCTTTTTTTTTCAAGAAAAAAATTATGGTTTTTCATTAAAAACACAAAAAATTTCTTTCAATATTTTATATTAATATTAAAATTTCATGTAATTCACTATCTACTCCTTCTACTTAACCTATAAAAATTTAATGTATATCAATCTTGTCCAAAAAATCAATTTTTACACGGTTCACAAAATTACTCCAGAGCAAGAGATTTGTTTATTAAAATTTCCTTGAATTTTCTATAAAAACGATTTTTTTTCTAATTTCCTAGATAAAAACCGATTTCCATAAACGTTTTTCTACTGACTTAGTTTTCAAAATTTGTATATTCATTTAATTTCCTATAAAAAGAATTCGATGTGGTGTGCACAATTTCGACAATTGCTATGAAATTTGATTTATCCTAATTCTTTTCTATAAAAGACCGATTTTCGATCAAAATTGTCCTACATAATATCACGGTATCCTGTCCAGCCCCTCTCGACCACTCTACTTTTATCAAATTTTCTAACAAAATCAACTTTCATACTTTTTTTTATAAAAATAGACTTTTCATCCAACACTTTTCTACGCACAAAAAGCGAATTTTCAATGCGATCTTTAAAAAAATTGGGATGTCTCATCAAAATTTTGCCACTTTCAAGAAGTTTCTATTGGAAATTGTCAGTCTTAATCACAGAATTTGTATTTATCAAAAAATTAGTTTTACTCCCTTCACCACTACTCCGTGGGTACAGGGCTATAGCTAGTTTGTGCCCTTTTGTATGTAACGCATCGAGAAGGAATCAGTCATAGACCCATCTTCTTAGTATACAGATCCGGGCTTAGTCCATTAAATTCGTTGAAGTCGATTAGGCGGTGTCCGTACTGTCTGTCTGTCTGTCTGTACTGGTTGATGATTTCTTGTGTGCCAAAAGTCCAGCTCGCAGTTTTAAGTCCGATATCGTCCCAAATTTGGCATAGGGTCCTTTTTCGGAATCAAAGACGATCCTTATTGATTTTTGTCGAAAGTAATCGGCCTCAAGATTTAGATTTATAGGCTGCCAGTATATATATTATAACCGGACTTGGTCATAAATGACGTATTTACAAACCGATCTTCTTCCATTTTTGTATATTGAATATTTGTGAGTCTCGTTAATTATCGTAGAATATAATCAAATATAATCCTATATATATTAATTTGGTTGAAAACGGTTCACCGATTTCAGATTCATAGCCCTCCCATATATAAGTTTCGCCCGCATTTTCTTACACTCCTACTGGCCCCAGAGGCCAAAGATTTACCGCCAGTTTTGCGTAAATTTTTGCACAAGGAGTAGGGACTAACATGATAAATATGATTACCGAATTTTGTTTAAAACTTGGTTCAGATTTAGTATAGCTCCGCATATATATCTCGTCGTCGATTTACAGTCCCAGCAAAAAAAGCGTCGCCAAAAAGTAATGAAAATGTTCTTTTTTGGATCCGGATCCAGTTGGTACCAAAATGACGCAGAGCGATGAATTAACATTGGCGATTGTCATTAGGACGGAAGTCCTCCATTTCGAACAGCGGTTGCCACCGAATTTGGAATCCCTTCTTTAGAGTGTTGAACCGAATTCAATGTTTTGGATCGCGCAATTAAAAATTCTGTGATATTTTATCAAATAAATAAGTTACCTCCATATAATTTTTTTCCTATAATTTTCTACTGCGATTCTAACGCTTGTCTGCAAACGTTCGACCTCAAATATTTTCAAAAACATTCAAATTTTTTTCAGATTGGATTCTTAGGCATATTTTTCGGACAAACGATGTTTCAATAATTTGTTACCAATTTTAAAAATTCTTTACTCTGTCTTTTAAACCAATTTGTAACGCAAATAAAATTTGTGTTATAAATTTACCCAAAATGTACCCCGCTGCAATGAATTTGCATCACTTCTTTAGGCTGTTGATCCCGAATTTCAAAGTTCTCTGGTGTAACAATTACAAATTTTTTTTTGATATTTTGTCAAATAACAAAAATAAATAAACATTTTTATATTTTTTTTCATTTTTTAATGGATTTTAAAGGCTTGGCGGAAACATTCTGACCTCAAATATTCCTTTCCAACAAATTCACAATTTTTTTCACGATTGCGCATTTAGCATTTTGTCGGCAAAATTTAAATGAATTTGTACCATTTTCATGAATTCTTACTCTTTGTTTGAACCTACTTGAAAACAAAAGTTTTATATTATCCATTAAGAGTATGACAAAAACCACAGTTAGTAAAATTCTTACAAACGAACTGTTCCTGGGGTAGTAAAAAATAAAGAACATCATTTGGGAGTGCATCTTTCTTTGAAGTGCTTCTAAAGCCTTGTTGCCTTTTGATACTTCCAAATTTTTTTCCTGGTGGTATAAACATAGTCAGTCCCACCCCCCCCCCCCTACCCCCCCCCCCCCCGACCTTAGACTTTTCTTACTTGTGATTCAATAACATTACTTTTTTTTTTAATTTTCTACAAAATTTCACTTTTTTAGAATTTTTCTATAAGATTAGATTTTTTCAACAAATTTCTTTAAAATTATTTTTAGAGTTTTTTCTTTTTAAGAAATCAATATTTTACTACAATTTGATATAACCCTCCACGATTAGGATGGGGGCGTACTATTAACTTTCGTTTCATCCGTTTGTAACACATCCGAAATATTTGCTCTAAGAACCAATAAAGATAATTATTATTCTGGGTCGTGGTGAAATTCTGAGGTCGATCTAAGCATGTGTCGTTCCGTCGTCCGTTCGTCTTGTTGAAATCACCGCTAACTCCGAACGAACCCAGCTATCGACTTTAAACTTGGCGTAAGTAGTTTTTTATTTTCGATGCTAGGTAGGGTTGGTATTGGAAACTGGCGCCAATATGCGCGATCCACTTTTAAGTAATAGCCCCCATATAAACGACGCTTCAAATTTTGGCTTGCGTGAGCTCTTGGAGGAGCAAAATACATCCGATCCGGCTGAAATTTGGTTCATAGTGTTGGTATATGGTCTTTAACAAAACGGTCCATAATCATATATAGCCCCCATATAAACCGATTCGCCCAAGATTTGGCCTGCAGGCTTCTAGAGAAGCAAATTTCATCCGATCCTGCTGAATTTGTACATAGTGTTAGTATATGGCTTCTAACATATTATGCAAACTTGGTGGGTCACACTGGCTATATTATTACTATGCCCTCATATAAACGATCCCCAGATTTGACTCCGAGCCTCTTTGGATGAGGAAAATCATCCGATTCGGTTGAAATTGTACGTGGTGTTTAGTATAGGTCCTGACAAAACCATTGCAGGAATTGAATCCATATCGCCGTCCATAATTATATGTTAGCCCCCATATAAAACCGATCCCCATATTTGACCTCCGGACCTTGGATGAGCAAAATTCACCCGATCCGGTGAACTTTTGCGTACGTGGTGTTTAGTATATAGTCTCTAACTACATGCCCAAAAAAATTAGTCCATACCGGTCTTAATCTATATATAAACCCCCATTTAACCGGATTCCCAGATATGACCTCCTGAAGCTATGGGAGGAGCAAAATTCATCCGACCCGGTTGTGAAAAGTTTGATGAACGTTGTGAAATATGGGCTACCATTGGCGCCTCTGTATATGGCCGCTATCACAAACCATGCCAAATAATCTTACCAAAATTTTGTCAAATTGTTATTACTATAGAAAATTTGTCAAAATTTTTACTATACAAAATCTTTGATTCAAGGTTTTATTTCTACTAGAAAATTTTTTTAAAAATTTTATCCTTCTATAAAAAACTTTGGTCAAAATTGTCATACTATACATGATTTTTATCACAAGATTTTATTCCCTCTATATAAAATTTTGCCGAAAATTTTATTACTACACAAAATTTGTCATGGTTTTATTTCTATAGAAAATTTGTTCAAATTTTATTGCTTATAGAAATTTTGTTTCAAACTCTTTTATTATTATAGAAAATTTTTTCAAACGCTGAAATTATTAACGTATTAATTTTGTAAAACTTAATCTGTATACGTATTTAATCGGCAAATTTTGAGTTTCAAATATACCCCGTATGGACTAACTTAGCAATTGAAAACACGGTGTTAAGAAGTTTAAGATACCTTTGCATCGGCAAGTTGTTACCGCAACCCAAGTAATTCCGATTTGGACTGACGTCTTTAGTAAAGTTTATATGCCAATCAATGGTGGAGGGCTACATTACAGATTCGGCCTGGCCGAAAACTTACGGCCGTATATACTTGTTTTATTTGAATTAATTATATTGATGTTCATATTGATAGAAATGTATTTTTTTTTAATTATGGCTTCTACCGGTTTTTAAACACAATGGCTTTTTTAAAAATCGATTTTTTTATATAAAAAGTTAAACAATTTACATCAAATCTTTTCTATAAAAGTTTAACTTCCATCTGTCTTTACCTATTTCGATTTATGACGTTCTTGTCATTAAATACATTTTTTATAAGAATGTTGATCATTAAAAATCTTCTTTTCTAAACCGAACCAAACTCGATGTTCATAAATTTTTTTATAAAACTTTTATTTTCCAGTAAAATTTCTACTAAAAATACCCCAATTTATTTATATATTGCGTAAAATTTTGTAAAATATATTACAATATTCTATCTCATTTGAGTGTTTCTTATAACTTTACGCCATTATCAAATATCTCAAACACCTTCACATTGCCCACTATCTATCCTGTTACACAAATTTTGTTAG
>PGFW01038835.1:12730-22743 GCA_003123925.1 Haematobia irritans | reverse complement strand
CCCCCCGAGGAAGGGACTTACCCCCATGCGCTAAACAACATCTGATGAAAAGCCACAATTCCAATAGCATCTGCCTATGGCGATCCATCGGGACATACAAATAAATCACAAACAGCAAGCAAATCATTTTAACAACACGCAATCACAGACCTGCCATGCAGCCACAACATCCACCCAATGGGGGCTTCAACAGCAGCAGTATCGCAACAACAGTCACAACCAACCATCCGTCCCCCCCACAAGCATCCAGTCACAATCCGAGGAAGGTGTCAATAAAAGTTTTTTGCCATTTGTTACCCATAACAAACATTTAAAATTCCCCTGAGCATGGTAATCAATATTGGCCCAATATCATTTTTCCGCAACTCCCACCCTCAGACGTTTCGACAGTACACTGGCCAACAATAAGTCATCTAAAATCGTTTTCAAATCAGTAAAATGTAAACCAAGGTGCAGTACGTCGACACAATGGAAATGGTTGGTTTACGGTGGCGCGGTTCTGAGCATTTGGAACTGCTTGGCATGGGTGGCAATGCCCCCAGGGTAAAGTTTTTCCACCAACAAATCAATGGGAAGCAAACCCCTATGTAGAAATGGATGAATTTTTTGATCAACATTTTTCGGGGACCCTTGAAATGAAGGAATGCAGTTTTGATTGCCGAATCCTGACGGCAACGATTCGCATGAAGAATTGCCTAATTTTTGGTAAGTAAATCTATTTTGATATATTTTGAAGAAAATTCCGTGTTTTTATGGGCACATAGAGATTTCCCCTCTGAGCTACTTTTGTGCCCTTTATTGTGCCCCCAAATTGATTTCATTTAACTCCCAATGCATCATATGTAGATTTTTTTCGCTTTGAAAATATAAAATGGAGGATTTTTTTGGATCACACCCAATCATCTTTTTAAAGTAGCCCTCAATTTCGGGCCAAGATTTTTTTATGACAAAATAATCTATATGAATCCGCCATTTTACCTCTTCAAGAATCGGTAAACTGGTTTTGGTACTTTTTGGGAATTTTTCCTTCTGGCAATTTGCGTCAGGCCCAATTTTTGCCGATAAAGTGGAGAACCAGTTTTAACAAAAAAGTTGATTTGTACAACGCAAAGAAAAAAAACGTTTGCGAAAAACGTGGTAAAACCGAAAAACGTTCTTTTCTTTTGTTTAAGTTTTTTTTTGAATATGCTTCTCTGAAATATTTTAAACTTTTTATCACCAAAAAAATTCGCCGTTTTGTTTTTTACCAAATTTTTTTTATTTTTTCCAATAAAAAAAAGTTATTTTTCTGAAATAACGACACAGTCATTTTCGTTTATATAAACACTCGTTCTTTTCCGTTGACTCTTAAAGGTCTTTAATAAGACAGCATTTTACAGTTCAAAATTTTTTAAATATACGTACAAATTGTTAATGTTGAAACATTTTTCCGCGAATCTTCCGAATATATCTGGAAATATAATGTAAAACAAAACAAAAGCTAAAAAAACAAACTTTGGGCCCCGAAGCAGGGATCGAAACCACGACCCTTGGCATGAGGTCCCGGCACGTTTAGCTACCACTGCCTCCACGGTGCCAAACTAAAACTGTTTTTGTTTCTGTTTTTAATTAACTTGTTTATTCGCGTTGTGGGCCCGCCGCAAAGGCTATGCTATATAATATATACCCTTATATGGAATATTTTTATGCTATTGATGACGCATAACAAGGTACATAGCTGCAGTGGTTTTAGTGTTGTTTTGGCTTTACCAATGTTTTGCAAATGGTCCGCGTTTTCGATTCTCCGTCCCAGGCGACAAGGTCATAAAAAATTTTTAAAAAATTTATAAAAAAATCGTAAATAATTTCTTTTTCTACATTTGGTTTTTGGTAATTTGCAGGAAAAAGGTGTTTAAGAACTAAAATCCTCGGTGGGATGTTTGGGAGAAAGATGGTGGAGGGACAATGCAAATTAAGCAAAGAAAATAATGTTTTTTTTTTTGGTTTTTTGAAGCCTAGTCCTTTTTATGTAAATGTTTTTTTTACATCCCTGGAAAAAAGAATAAACGGTTTAATCGACAAAAAGGGTAATATACTTTTTCTTCCAAATAACTTTCCCTTACCGCGAAATGCAAATGAGAACGAACTTTGTTTTTTCCTAAAATTTTTCGTTTGGGAGGATAAGAATTATTTTTTTGGCGTGTATTTGTCCACATTCTTTTCCAAAAAAATTTAAACTAAGACACAGATTTTTCTGATTGTTGAAGTCATGTTTTTACCAAGTGTTCAAGATTTCCTAACTGTTCACAGATTTATTCGATCTGACGTTATCGATCTTTCGTTCACCAGTGGTGTGAGTCTTTCGCGGGTGCAAATATCATCATCTTGTAAGGTATATTCTTATCATCACACATTTGAAACAAATGTGTTATGGTCGATTATAATGTCTATTTAAAGGACTCAAATCTTTCTGTTCATCGGCCATCAGAATTTCGATAACTCTACGGTAACGCGTTGTTCGATATCCTTCATAAACGCTTGCCGAAAGCAGCCCAACGTCTAAACATAGGTAATCATGTTTGACCAATGTATTCCGAAAAGATTTGAAAGACAGCTGGAGGAAAAATGCCGCAAATGGTAATTATTCGTTGGCATGAACGCTCTTCCTTAGCCTCATCTGCTTGGCTTCATGCCCATTATTCACACAGTGCCCAGGTACCCAGCGCCAGAGCACCTTTTCAGTGCTGTTCAGTGAGAAATCCAAGCTTTCGTAGCGAACATCGGCTGACCTTAATGTCTAATTTCCCAAGGCCTTTATAACTGATTGACTGTCGATGAGGAAGCTGATAACGCTTCTGAATGACATCCTCATCAACAGCGACTCAGCAGGTTTTGTGATTGCAGAAGTTCCTGACTGAGAGATACTGCAATCGCTATCTACCGTATACGAATTCTAGTATTCTACTCCACTGCAATAAATTCCGCTACCAGTTCACTCGTCCATTTTTAGAATCCATATTAACGAAAAGTACCTTTCTTCCATACTTGATATAATATATTTCGGCTTATCGTGGTCGCCAAATAGTCAGTCTCTCTATGCCTGCAAACAGTGCTTTTCAGTGTATCTAAGTTTCTTAAGTCTCACAAGTGTCACCTCCTCCACACTGTTTATGTGCAAATCTAGGGGATGTGATCTTTTGGTGATTCGCGATTGTCCCGACCAACGTGGTAAGCCATTATGTAGCCACAGGTCTTATAAACTGCCGTAAAAAATCAAATTAAAAAGGGAAGGTTGCATTACCATATTCCTCGATAATTTTTAATACGAGTATAATGCCGCATAACGATCCTTCTTTATGGCGTTCTGCCGGGATTTTCCATCCAGTTCAGTTTGGAGTCCAAGAGAAGCTCGCAGTATCGTGCTGAATTTTTTTCTTTTCCCCGGAAGGACTCACTTCGGGGTGGGTAACTGGTGGGCTCATATAATTAGACATAAATTGGTTTTCTTTAAGTAAGTTTCTTGAAAAATTCGGGTTTTGCCACTTATACCATAACCTAACCTTGGAAAAATTTCAAGGGAGCTTTTTTGGTTTTAATCCCATGGAATTTTCTTTTGTTTTTTTCTTCTTTAGTTTAAAGAGTACTTTTGCTTCTGTTTTTTCTTTCCAAGTGCCACTACCCAATCCTCTGGTCCAGCCAGGAAGTTTACAATACCCGAAATAATTACGGATTATCATTAGCCGCGTAACGCCCTAACCATGATGCGTTTGCTTCATTCAGGTCAATTAAAATTCGTTTTATACATCATCAGCCCATAGCCAAGGGTGTATGTTACGAAAAACAAGTTAAATCCGGCCTTGTGGGCCCACGCTACTTGTGGGTCTTATCCTTTCTTATGGGTTGAACGCTGCTGTAATTCCTATGATGTAACATTAAATCGATCACTTTATAATAAAAATCTTCCAACTAGGGAGACAACATTTTGTTCTTCCCCTTCCTTTTAATATTTCCCCAGGTTTATATCCGAATTCAAAATTTTCTACTATCATTAATTTGTTTATACAAATTTTCCTTTCTATGGCCTTTTTAACCAAGAGATTGAAATAATCCCCATCCTTCCGGCTGTTTTTCCCCCCTATAACCTCCGCCCTTCCAGCTTTTTTTGCAAAAGAAATTCCACCCCTTTCTTAACTTTCTGGCAGAACCTTTTGGTATGATCCTGAAAACTGCCAATGAGGTTTCTCATAACTTTCAACATATTGCTTCGTTCAGAAAAGAATGAAAGACCTTCCTCCCTGAAAGCATACATAGGTTATACTCTGTCGCAAGGATCGAGATTTGTATGGGTCAAAACTGACCATTAATCATTATATTGCCCTTCTTATGGCTTCACAATACTTAAATATTTCCTTCAATTGCTCCAGTCAGTATTGCTCTAAATCGCAATATCCAGTGTCTCGCCTGAATTTCACATCAGGAAAATGTGTTTTATAAAAGCGGTCTATATTCCTCCGTCCTTTTGTTAGGTCCTGTTTCTGCAAGTTTTCACTCAAAACAGTAGTTTGTTTGGACGAAATTTTACGTATTTACACAAATTTACACTTTATTCCCCCGTTTCCCGTTCCGGCCCAAAATTCCCCTTTTTTTCTCAATTTCCGTTGTGGGGGCCCGGGGATTTTTTGGGTCTTTAAAATAAGGTTGGCCCCTTTTTATTTGGGGGGTAAAAATTCCTTGATTTTTTTTTATGGGAAAGCATCTATCCCCCCATTTATAAACCGGTTAGGAAAAACAAATGATTAAATATGGTTTGTTCAAATCGATCGGAAATCTTTTCTCATTTTTCATTTTCTCGAGGCCAAATTTTTTAAAAGGGTAAAATTTGCTGAAGGAATTAACGTAATTAAGTTTTTTTGTTTATTTTATGATTTTTGTTGAGGCGGCGATTTTCTCATCAATTTCCCATATTGAGTTCTAAGCTTTGAAAAATGTTTTGAAACGTATTGAATATAAACATTTCTGGAATGCTTGTATTCATTGGGACTTTTAGAGACTTTATTTTCTTGTAGTGCTCAATGCAACATTTGTATGAGGTATCCAGAACATTATCAGCAGTACATACAGAGAGAATGAAAACAAAAGAGGACGAAAAGTTCTCTTCTGCGAAGAAAACAAATGTCAACCGTATAGATGTCGCACAATGCGTGCTGCTTTGGTATTACCGACGTTGCGGCGCGAAGCGCTTGTTTTGATAAATTCTTTATAAAAAGTTATGGATTGCGTAGAAATCTTCTTGAAAGATTAAATGTGTAAGGTTTAGTCCATACCATGGTTTAATCTTAAACTATAAAAAGCGATTAAATACGTATAGAATTCAGTTAGACAAAATTTTCTGATGGAAATCAAATTTTTTGACAACAATTTCTATAAAATAAAATTAATGAACAAAATTTTCTATACGAAATCAAAAATTTTAACAAATTTTCCTATTAGAAATCAAATTTGACAACATTTTTCTGTAGAAAATAAAATTTTGACAAAAATTTTCTACTAGAAATAAAAATTTTGATAATAGCAAAAATATTTTGACAAAATTTTCTATAGAAATATAATTTTGATAATCTTCTATAGAAATAAAATTTGCACATTTTCTATAGAATATAATTTGACAATATTTTCTATAAAAACAAAATTTCTGACCAAAACATTTTCATAAAAACTAAAATTTTAAATAAATTTTTCTATAGAATAAAATGTTGATAAAATTTTCATAGAAATAAAAATTTTACAAATATTTTCTAATAGAATTAAAAATCTTGTATAGAATTTAATAATTCAGTTGAAAAATTTTCTAATAGAAATAAAATTTTTAAAAAATTTTCTATATCGAATAAATTTTGACAACATTTCTATTAGATAGCAAAATTCTTGACAAAATTTTCTATAAAAACTAAAATTAACAAAAAAATTTATAGGAAAAATGTTGAACAAAATTTTCAAAGAAATAAAATTTTAAAAAATTTTCTATAGAATTAAAATTTTGACAAATCTTTCTATAGAAATAAATTTTGACAAAATTTTCTTTATAAGAAATAAATCGACAAAATTTTCTATACGCAAATTAAATTTTTTTGACAACATTTCTTATAGAAACAAAATGTTGACAAAAATTTTCTATGAAATAAAATTTAAAAAAAAAACAATTCCTATAGAAATAAAATGTTGACAAAATTTTCAAACAATTGAAAATACAATTTTTAAAAATTTTTTCTATAAGAATTAAAAATTTTGACAAATCGTTTCATATAGAAATAAATTTTGACAAAATTTTCTATAAGACATATCAAAACTCGGGACAAAAATTTTTCTATAGATAATAAAAATTTGTAACCAATTTTCTATAGAAATAAAATTGTTGACGAATTTTCTATAGAAATAAAATTCTGACAAAATTTTCTACAGAAACAAAATTTTGACAAAAATTTTTTATAGACATAAAAATTTAGACAAAAATTTTCAAATAGAAATGAAATTTTGACAAAATTTTCAATAGAAACGAAAATTTTGACAAAGATTTTTCTAGAGAATTAAAATTTTGACCGAAAATTTTTCCTATAGAAATAATTTTGACAAAAATTTTCTATAGAATTAAAATTTTGACCAAATTTCCTTATAGAAAATAATTTTTGACAAAATTTTCTATAAAAATAAAAATTAAAAAAAAATTTCTATAGAAAATAAAATTTTGACAAATTTTCTATAGAAATAAAAATTTCTGACAAAATTTTCTATAGCAAATATAAATGTTGACAGAATTTTCTATAGATTAAAGTTTTGCACCAAATTTTTCTATACCGAAATAAAATTTTGACAAAAATCTGGAGGATCGGTTTATATTGGGGGCTATATATAATTAATGGACCGGACGTTCGACAATGGGTGTTTGAGGCATCATATTACAACCACGCAGCCAAATTTCAACTGAATTGCAGATAGAATTTTGCTTTTGCCAGAGGCTTCCGGGGGTCAAATCTGGGGTGCGTTTATAATGGGGCTACATATAATTATGGACTCGATAATGGAACATTTTTTGCTTTGTTGTTAGAGACCCCTATTAGTACAAACAATGTATCAAATTTCAGTCCGGATCGGAATGATCAGTGATAAGAGAGAAGTTTCCAATGTGGTATCACAATTTGGAACCGATAGTCCTAAGTGAAGCTTTGTAGCATGGACTGTCACCGTAACCTAGGGCTGTCGCATTACATCTCTTTTAAAGAAAATATGTTCTCTTTTTGTTCACTCTCTTTTTTTGGCGCCGTATTTTTATGTCCAACAGTGCTCTTTATGTACTCTATTTCAAAAAAAATCCTAGATTGATGGAATTTTTTTTATTTAGTAGGAAATTCGCCACAAATTGTTCTCGCACTAATTGTTTTACTGGGTAAATCTGTCTGACAAATTAAGCCGGAACACAATTGCGACGTTTCGACGTAACCGCGTAAAATTAGAAAATAGATGTAATCTGAATGTTACGACGTAAATACGCCAATACGTTGCCGTCGTCAATTGTGGGCGAGTTCATAGGAACATGTGTGTTTTATTTTTGAATTTATTCTGTTTATTTTTTAAGAAAATGTGATTCTTTTTGTTTTTTATTGTTTTATTATATATTTATTTCGTTTGTTTCTATCATTAGAAACTATTATTATTTCAAATTTTAATATCAATTAATTATAATTATTTAATAAAAAAAAATTTTTATTGTAAACTCTTTATTTTAGTTTAAAAATGTTCTCTTTTTTTAAAGGCAAAAAGTTCTCTTTTGTAAAATTAATCCATGGGAACACTAACCTAACGTTAACCTACCGAAACCTATATGGGAGCTATACGTAAAAAGTGGACCGATATGGCCCATTTCGCAATACCTCCGACCTTACATCAATAACAACTAACTTTGTGCACCAAGTTTCCAAGGCCAGATTGCTTGTTCGTTCGAAAGTTTTAGCGTGATTTCAACAGACGGACGGACCGGACATGCTTAGAAAGTCGACTTAAGGAATTTCACTACGACCCAGATATATACTTTAATGGGGTCTTGAGCATATTTCGATGTGTTACACAACGGAATGATAAAGTTAATTATACCCCCATCCTAGGTGGAGGGTATAATAAATACTAATTTAAAAAAAGAAAACATTCCTCCCAGAAGAATGCTATACAGCTAAGGAAACATTTTCTATTCGAAGCCAAACATTACCCTGGACCAAAAATCAACGATAAATAATCATTTAAAGCTTGACCATTATGTGAGACCTAATATTTTTGGCTTTGTTTTTGTTCACTAGTTGTAGTTCCGTAAAGGTAGAGAAAGTAAAAAATCTCAACAAACAACAAAAAACTGACTAGAAAACTTGTTTTCGATCGTTAAACAGCATGAGATAGTGAACACGCTCGGTGTGTTGGCTCTGTGTTTTTGTTTTTGAATGGCTTGCATTTGGTTTATTGTTATTGTTGTTATGATAAATGTGTGTACACATACATATATGTATGTACGTGCGACAGTGTTTATGGTTACACTCGTTTGCCACACGCATGATTCGATTTTAGTTTGGTTTTGTTTTGTTTTTATTTTCTTTTTCATCGCAAGAAACCCACCGGCATTATAATAACAATAACAACAACAACACCTATCGATGAAATGAATCACAACAATCAGAACAGAATCGCAGCATGCATGGAGCATTTTATGGAACAATGTGGGCACAGTGGTTTGTCAGTAATTTGTTAACATCTGTTAACAGAAACATATTTGGTGGAGTTTTATAGTGTGTAAACATAACCACAGCGTCTGGCGGTAGGCGAACAAATGTTTACATGTATTTCTTATGGGAAGACTAAAATACATGATGGAATACCGGGACGACTAGCGGCGTAATGCCACATTAAAATTTATTTTAATTATATGGTGGAAAATGGTACTGTTGCCATTGCATACACTGTGTATGTGTCGATTTCACTGACTTGTCCGTGCGATAAAAACTTAAATATATTAGGGTAGGTGGCAGCCCGATGTATCAGGCTCACTTAAACTATTCATTATGATCAGCGTTGCCACAACGAAATTTTATTTTGGATCAATTTGTTTCCCAAAATCGTACCAAAATTCTCTCCAGCGGACCGAATTTCCAATTTCGTCGAAAAAAATGCCTTAAAAAGTATTTTGTTATTGTACATTGGGCTTTTATTCAAAAAGTTAAGTAAACCAGAAAGCGCTGATATGATTTAGCGGTTGACATAGGATTTGAAATAGTAGACTTTGAAAATTTGAAATAGTAGACTTTGAAAGTCGAAATTAAATATTAAAAAAGTTGACCTTAAACTTCTGAGCTTGAGGTAGTTGAAGAACCAACAACAGTCACACGCATATTGATTTATATTGGGCATTGCCCTCATGAAGACATTTCTCCGATTTTACATCTTTGAGAAAATACAATAGATATCCGAATTTTCATCCGTGTAGTGTTGTCTTTGCCCATAATTTCATGCGGAAAGTGTGGCTTGCATCTATCATATAATAAAATTCAATCTATGTTTGTTTATTTGTTTGTTTGTTTGTATGAACCGCAGTTGGCTCTGAAAGCGGCTGAACCGATTTACTTGAAAGCTTTCCAGAGATCATAGGGGACGTTCATGTGGTTAAATAGGGTACCCTCATTTTTTTTGACACCTGGGTCGCGAGGGGGACCTCCCTTTGTGTCCGACTTTTGAAAATTGTGACAAAGTTTGACGGATTTGCCTTGAAATTTTCCTTGAAAGGTTTGGGGTTTGGCAAACTAGACAAAGAATGCCGCTACTTTTATATTTTCGAATATTTGTTGGCGAGGGGGACCGCCCCTTTGTTGCGACTTTTTTAAAGTACAGTGAAAACAAAACTAACTCCCCGACTGAAATTTTACGGAAAGAATGGGTGGGTTATGAAAATTTATATCAGGTTCCATGATTTTTTAATAAAAATAAAAGGGCATAGGGAGACG
>PGFW01038824.1:9855-19859 GCA_003123925.1 Haematobia irritans | reverse complement strand
GCTTAATGGACTATAAAAATCTATCTAGTAAACAAGTGTGTGCATATTTTTTTGCGTTATGACCTTTAAAGATTTATTTTACTATTTGTTAAATTTTTTTTGCCAAAAATTGAAGATAGTTCCTATAGTTTTGGTCTTACTACTAGGGAAATTGAAATGGGACCATCCCTAATCAGTGCTCAACGTTGTTCTCCTGTAAAATGGCGAGCCTTCGTGAAGTTCCGACAACGATTTTTTTGTGTGCATTTGGTTTTGCATTTCAAGGAAGCTTTGCTATATGATCCCCCTTGTAGCCTTGCAAAATTGTATCGCTGTGGAACGAGAATCGAAGTAGGGGCGGGGGGGGGCGGGGGGGGGGGGTTTTGGGGGGGGGGGGGGGGGGGGGGGGGGGGGGGGGTTGATATACGAAAACCATCGGAGTGAAATCTACATTCATTTACAAGCTTTAAAAAATGACTTTAATGATATTCCTGCTACAGTTTTGGGGCAGAACTAACGATAGGTAAACTGCATATGGAGCATCCTATCAGTGCGCTAGTTGTTCTCGTAGTAATAGCGACCATTGGCTGAGCTCGGCACAAAGGATGTCTTTCCCTGTGTGCATTAGTTTTGCATTCTAACGACTCGTTGCTACATATATGTTCCATTAATGTAGGTATCCTCTGTGGAAAGGTAAATCGAATTGAATATAAGGCGGTAACCTTGAGTCAAATTATTTTCCATTATTTCTTGAAGGACTAATAGAATGTCTATTTAAGGAAAAGGCTGTGCATATTTTTTGTTTATTTCATTTATTAAGATTTAATTCCCGATATAATTTAATATTTTCCCAAAATAAGGATATTCCTTTAGTTATGAAAAATACTAGAAAACTGAAATAGACATTTCTATAAGGCAGCAGTTGTTCTTCTGTAACTCGCGAGCTTCAGTGAGCTCTAAAGGGAGCGATTTTCTGTGTGCATTTGGCGTTTTGGCATTTGAAGAACTTTGCTATTAAGTCGCCTTGGTACGCGCCTTCAAAATTGTAAATCCTGCTGAAAAGAATGGAAATTGATGATCAGAAAAAAACTTGAGTGACAAGTTCATTTCACTAAATAAGGCTTAATGACTTATAAAAATCTATCTAGTACAATGTGTGCATCATTTTTTGCTTATTGCTTTAACGATGTATTCTCCTATTTGTTAAATTTTTTGGCAAAATGAGAATATTCTCCGTATAGTTTTGGTTTAATACTAGGAAATTGGGATCATGGGGACATCCTATGCAGTGGCTATTTCTCCTGTAATGCGAGCTTCGTGAGTTCGAACACGATTTATTTTCTGTGTGCCATTGGTTTTGCGATTTAAAACCTTCTGGCGTAATATGAGTCCCCCTTGGTAGCCTTTCAGAAAATTGGTATCCCTGTAACGAATACCGATGTAAAAAAAACTTGAGTCAAATTCTAGTTTCATTATTACTTAAGGCCACTTATAAAAGTGCTATCTAGTACAATGTGTGCATGATTTTTTTGCTTATTTGACCTTTAAGATTTATTTCCTATTTGTTAAATTTTTTGAAAAAATAAGATATTCTATATGTTTGGGTTGATACCTGAGGCAAATTGAATATGGACATTTTATCAGTGGTAGTTGTTCTCATCAGCAACTGCGACCTTTGTGAGCTCTAAACGATTTTTTTGTGTGCATTGTTGTTTGCAATTTGCAAACTTTGCTATTATAGGTCTCGCCTTTGGTAGCTCTTTAAAAATTGCGTATCTTTTGTAGAAAGAATAGAATTGATAGAGAGAAAACTTTTGGAGTGAAATTCATTTCACTTACAGCTTGAAGGACTTACAACAAGTCTATGCTAGTACAATGGTGTGGCATATTTTGTTTCGTTTAATGAATTTAAGATTTACTTCAATTGGAAATAATAATTTTCCCCAAATTTTTTTCCGCTATTGAATAAATATTCCCTTTAGTTTTGCGTAACTACAAAAACAAATTGAAATCATCGGACATTTCTATTAGCAAGTAGTTGTTCTCTACAACGCGAGCAATTCATGAGCTCTAATAAGATTTTCTGTGTGCATTGTTTTTGCAATTTAAACAAACTTTCGTGTATGTGCTCTCCCTTAGCTAACCTGACTACATCCTGCGAAAAAAAAATCGAATTGATATAAGGAAAACTTGAACATAGGATCAGAATTTTGTTCTATGTTTCCCAGTATTAAAAGCTCCAAGCTAGTGCAATGTGTGGCATATTTTATGTTTATACGAATTTTAAGGTTTATTGACGATTTAATACAAATTTTCCCAAAATAAGATATTCCTTCAGTTTTGGCAATTACTTGTTGAATTGATTAATAGGACATTTAAATTATGTAGTTGTCCCCTAGTAATGTGAACTTCTACGACCTGCTAAAGGACTTTTAAGGTGTACATTGTTTTTTTTCGTTTAAAAATTTTCAGTTTTTACAAAAGTCAAAAATGTTTACATAAAAGACTAAAGATTTGTTTTTATTTTAATTCCTTTCTATATCAAATTTGTCATTTCTCATCTTGATCCAAATAATATGGATAGGACCTGCATTTATTGATAAGATAGAGAGTGTAGAAGTAATCAAATTTAGAAAATAAATTTAAATAATGAATAAATATTTATTTATTAAAGAAACTAAATTTTAATATTGCAATTTTAAAATATAGTTTGCTGTGAAATATTGGAAGAATTTTTGCACTAAAGAGAAAAAGCTTCCCTTTGACACATTTTCCTATGAATTGTTCATAAGGTAATTCTATTTCTAAGGGAATATAAACCAATTTTTTGTGTGCCACTTAACTTCCAACATATATTAATAATTGTTCTACATCTCCATTTCGACTTTCTACCTGGATTTAACTTGGCAAGAAAATTCCACATGTAAGACTCAGAGACTTTTAGACATCAAATTTCAGATCACACATATTTCACATTCTTTTATATAACGCCAAAAACCTATATGGATCAGAAGCACTTAGCTTAAAAAAAACTCCTCATCCTTGGACCCGCCACCAAACATTTCATACGCCCCCATAGTCCATCAAAAAAGCTGATAAGCGCACCTATTGTCTTCTATTAGAGCCTTATGCCTATTTAGACCATATATCAAATTAAAAAGCACAATACATTGTCCTGCTTCATCTTCTGTACATAAATTCCATGTTTTTCACTATTTTATGTCTCGGAAGTAACACCTAAATTTATGTGAGATATACCACAGTTTTGGGACAACCTTCAGAAACAGCAGAAAAAGTAAAGTAAAAGAAACGTCATTGTCCATTGTATTTGAGAAAGGAGGAGGAGAGTGGGGAACATAACAAGGTATCTCTGAGAAATTTAACCGTATGTGCTTATGATAAATGGTAGGTAGTAAGTAAGATTTCCTTTTATATCCTCTCGTCTTAGAATACCCTCAATCCCAATATACCTTAGGAATATTTTCTTATATAATTAGCTAGGACATATCGAGCACACTCTCTCTAACCCTCTAACATAGAAACAAAAACTTTCGCCTAATGGGATCCAGCCTAGCTACAATTCCCTGCTTTCCATGAGCTGAAACTGGAACAAAGCAACTACATTCATGGTCAACAATACTTTACCATGGAAAGGATCTTGCAAGATCTTATGGAACCCTTACATAAAAGAGATAATCAAGCAAGACTACAAGAACAGGAATAAAAGAATAAAGACACAGACTAAAGAATCAAACACGTGAGTTTCTTACAGAAAATGGAATTTTTGACGAAAATTCGGATAAGAAATGGAAGATTGACGAATTGCCAATTATTGGTGAACATATAAACAGCAGGTTAGTGGACAACATATCGAACATTGTCATTGAAACGCCTCCAACATTTCGAGAATATCAGCTTGCCCGCTGCCCGTTCTATTTTTTGGAGAGAAGCAACCTACACTAACATAAACATTTTCATTAGCGAGAGGGATAGGGAGAGAGAGAGAAAAAGGACTTTCACTGCACAACCTTCTATTTAACACCATACTGTCGTCCATCGACTACTATCTATGACAATTACTTAATATTTGTGTTGGTCAATTTTGAGGAATAGCTCGCTAAAGGCTTTTAAGTTCAACCAATTTGACACGTATGAAGCTCATTTTTGTTTACCGGTTAATATGAAAAATTGTGACAGAACTAATTTAATTTTTGCTATAGTTCCATCATATCAGTTCATACAAACTAGTCACTCGAACTCCCTTCCTCTATTGCGCCCACACCACCTAATTTCCATTCTCATATGTCGCGGTTAGTTTTCTAGTAGAATTGAGCGTCAAGTTGAAATTAGTTATTTTGGAGAATGAAACAGGTTTTTAATAGTCACTGTCGCAATATATTATGCTTACCTTTTTCGTGCAGAACAAAAATGTATAATTTTAAAACTCGATGTTAGGCGAGTTCGTAGCAATGAGATGAATGATAGAATAAGTTTCCGAAAAGGTAGCAATAACCCAAACATTGTAATCAGCACCAATTACTAATTACAAAGGCGAGGGAAATGATTTGTTTGACGCAGCAAGCATCATCAGCATGATAAGGAAATGACTAAAATAGATAATGAACCACATGGCCAACGAGAGAAGACATAACGCATAATTGTAGATGAGATATTTGGTTTACATTCGTGTAGAAGAGCGAGAGAGAAATTATTACAACATACCATCTGAAATGGCATTTAAGAATACAAAGCCAAACGATTTAATGTTTTTCACGAGCGAATCGGGCCAATTATGTATCTCTAATTGAAATTTTTAGATTTTATCCTCGAACATACAGTAGTTGACGAAAATTGTTAAATGGGAAATTATAAAAAAAAATATTGTTAAACAGAACAGGAACCTAACATAGTTTGTGAACAAATTTTGATTTGTTCCTAAACATAAAAGGGGGATTCTGACAAAAATTTTCTACTAGAAATTACATTGTGACAAAATTTCTATAGAATGTAAATGATTGACAAAAATTTTTTTTATCATGAAAGTGAGGAAATGTTGGACAAAAACTTTTCCTAATAGAAATTAAAGTTTTGATCAAAATTCTGGCTAATAGAAAATAAAATTTTGAACAAAATTTGGTAATAGATAAATAAAAGTTTGACAAAAATTATGTATAGAAATATAAAGTTTTGGCCAAGATTTCTAACAGAAACAAAATTTTGACAAAATTTCATGTTTCTATATACACATGGTTGCGGGTCAAGGGAGAATTTCATGTTGGGATAGGAAAAAAATTTTAAGAAAAATGTTGCTTCAACAGGTAAGAGAGGGATGAAATAATCAATTTTGAAAGCAAACATTTTATCTACAATGGAGAAAAGATAAATGTGGCTTTTCGAGCGCAAACATTTTCTATAGGAATATAAAATTAGTTTGAGAAAATAAGAAATGTTGTATTCTATACAAAATAAAACAAATTTTTTGAGCCAATTTTCTAATTATTAGGCAAGAAATAAAATTTTGACAAAAATTTTCTTAGGAAGAAGGATAAAATTTTAGACACCACAATAATTGGGACCTCATAATTTATATTTTAGATATATTAAAATTGTTTGTAAACAGAATAAATAAATCTGTAGTGAGAGATTAAGATTTTCACCAAAATCCCTGAATAAAGGCCCATAAAATTCCACGAGCCGCCTGGACAAGGAGTTAGTTTGCCTATCAGCGTAGTGGCGGCGGTGGGAGGAAATTTTAAATCCGGAAGAAATTGCCTTAGTATTAATGAAATGGTGGAAATCAAATATTGATAGCGAGGAATATGATATATTTTGTTTTTAGACAGAAGATGACCGCCACATAAGAATGGAAGATTTAGGAGGCAAAGATTTCCTGATAGAACGATCGAATTTAGTATCGTGGTCCTGTTGGCAAACGCCGACCAGAGATGTTCCCGAAATGCCAAATCTCCTCGGTCCAAAAGATCACGTTTGTGCATAGAGGAGTAATACGTAATTTTATGGTTTCCCGCGAGAGATAAGAATGTTACATGGACTGTGGTCAAAGAGCTGGAAAGAAGGGATGAAAGGTCAATGTGGGAGATAATAAAGGTATATCTAAATTAAATGTAAGACTACTGTGGTCCCGCCCGGGGGGGTGAATGTCAGGACTAGGCGGGAGCGGCACGGGCATGCAAAAAGTTGTTGTATTCGTTGCTAGGACGCGGGTAGTGAACGCGCGTAAAGATAGGTCTAGCCGGGCCTAAAGAAATTAAGTAAAAAATTTTGTCAAATTTGTATATTTCTAAGTAAGCAGAAAAGTCGTTTCAGAAAGTCTTAGTCTATGTAGTAGAGGAGCTCAAATTTTCAAAACTTTATTTCTAGCTAGATAAATTTTATCAAAATTCAATATCTTTAGAAAATTTTCAACAAGGTGTTATTCTGTCTATAGGCGAAAATCTGTTTGTCACACAGTTATTCTGATAGACACGGAATTTTGTCTATAACAGGAGAGTATCTATAATTGAGTGCGGGCTGTAGGGCGGTCAGGGCCGATAGAGAGTTTTTTCAAAAAAGCATGGATTGTGCGTTAGTGAGGGACGGAAATTATTGTGTTGGTCAACGTGAGTGGGGCGGGAGCGGGAAGGGGGTGTGCCGTGGAGCACAGTGAGATGGAGGAGGAGTGTCTAGTAGCCGGATAGTAAGTTGTTGTTTCATGAGGACGGACTAGGGGAAAAGGGCGAGAGTGGAGAGGTGACGTTATATGTTGGCAGGGGCGGAGCGGGGACGGGTGTGGGGGGGGGGGTTATGCGGAAGGCTGAGTGGTGTGTCGTGGGGGAAGAGAGATTTTTTCCTTTAAAAAATGAAATTGAAAAATACGAGTTCGCAGAAGTAAGAGGTGCTGCCGAGTTGGTGCGGAGAGGAGGACCTTGTGAGTGTGCGACGTGGGTGCGCCAGCGGGAATGGTTGTTTCTCAGTTATGTCTGAGAAAACATCGTTGTCCAGAAAGGTGGCGAATGGGAATTGGTGCGTAGGTTAGTGCGGAGCTTGTGTGGGGGGGCCAGGCGGCCAACTCTTGGACGTGCGAAAAATGGATCGGTGGGATTGTTGTTAGAAATTTATTTAGAGAAGGTGAGGAGTATGGGGGGATGGTGGCTGGAGCGTGGGTGGATATAATGGTCTGTCAAATTGTATATGTTGCAGGGCGAATGGAGCGAGAAATTGTGCCTTCACAAACATTGTGTTATAATTCGTGTAGAGGCAATGTGTGAGTGTGACGAGAGATCATAGTATCCTAATTGCGGAGTGAGAGTTGTTGGGAAGAGTGTGAGGTCGAGATTTGTCGGATAGGTTGATGAGAGATGTGGTGTGCGGCGGCGCGCGTAGTGATAAGTGTGAGGCGGCTAGTAGAGATGAGTGCGAAGAATTTTGCTCCAGCAAATGTTTATGTATGTTTCTAGGTGATGGGGAGAGGAGAGAGTGTGTTTAGTAATATAAATTTATTTCTAATAGAAAGATGTATTTTCGAAAATGTAGACTCTATAGAAATGTTCTTTCTTAATATTTATTTCTATACAAATGAAATTTTTGTCAAAATTTTTGTTTCTGCTAAAAATCTTGTCAAACATATTCATTTTCCTATACACCCAATTGTTAAAAACTTTATTTTCTATCAGAAATATTTGTCAAAAAGATTTAACTCTTCTAAATAGAAAAATTCTGTCAAAAATTGTCATAATCTATAAAAAAATGCTGTCAAAATTTTATCTTCTTTAGAAAATCTTGTCAAAGGATTTAATTCAAGCTAAAAATTTTTCAAAAATTTTAAGTTTCAAGAAAATTTTGTCACAACATTTATTTCAAATCACGAGAAGATTTTCGTTCAAAATATTTTATTCTCCTTTAGAAAGATGCTTCTCCAAAATTTATTATCTAAATAGAAATTTTCCTTAAAATTCTTATTCCTGCACAGAAATTGAGAATTTTGAGCAAATTCAGTGCGAAATTTTCTAAAAGAAATAAATTTTGTCAAAATTTTATGTGTCTGCTAAAAATTTTTAAAAATGTATTTCTATACCATACAACATGCCCAAATTGTTGTCAATAAACTCGGTAAGCATTTCTATAGAAAATTTTTGTCAAAAATTTATTTATAAGGAAAATTTTGTCAAAATTTATTTCATAGAAAATTTTCGAACGAAAAATTTATTTCTTGGGAGAAATTTTGTCAAAAAATTTGAGATTCTAATATAAAAAATTTCGCTCGGCGACGGAAATTTTATTTCTAATAGAAAATTGTCAAACATTTTTATTGCGAAAAAGGTTTGTTTCCAAAATGATTCTCTATACGAATTTTGCCTCGAATTTATAAACTTCCTATCATAATGAAATTTGAGAAAAAATATATTAGAAAGTTAAAATTTTTCAAAAAATTTTTTTTCTGCCTAGAAATGTTTCTTTTTTGAAATTTTATTTCTAGAGACAAGATTAGTTAGGGTCAAAAATTTTATTTCTTATAACGAAATTCTGACGCGAAAGTTATTTTAGGAAAATTTTTGGCTCACGAATTTTATTTCTATAGAAAACCTTGTCAAGACATTTTATATTCTTGAGAAAGAATGGTTCGTGCGAAGAATGTGTGTTTCTATAAGATAAGTTTTCTTAAAATGTTATGTTCGTATGCAAATGAAATTTTGAGAAAAATGTGTAGTAGAAATGAAATTTGTCAAAATTGTTGTTTCTGTAGAAAATCTTGTCAAAATTTTTTCAGTACCGAAAATTTGTCAAAAACGTATTTCTCTAGGAATTGTCAAAAGTTAGTTTCATAGAGAAATTTTATTTCTATACGAAATTTGGGCAAATTTTGTTGTCTATATGAAACATCTTGTCAAAAAGTTTATTTCTATAAGCCCAATTTTGTCAACAAACTTGATATTTCTAAATTACGAAAATGGTGTTGTCAAATTTTTTACAATCAAAATATTTTTCGAATGATTTTATTTCTATATGAAATGTTGCTGTAATTTTATTTCCATGGAAAATTTTGACTCAAATATTTTATTTTTAATGAAAATTTGCTCAGACATGTTTAATCTTCAATACTGAAAATTTTCCCTGGACGCGAAGAAGAAAATGTTTAAATTGTCTAATAGAAAATTTTGTACAAAATTTTATATTTATGGAAAACTTTGTCAACAATTTTATTTCTGTAAAACAAATTTTATCGACAATGTTATTCTCTATAATGAAAATTTTGTCAGTAACAGATTTTATTTTTATATATAAAACGTGTCTAAAAATTTTATTTCGTGAGAGAGAATTGTTGTCAAAAATTTTAATTTCTATAGAAAATTGTGGGTCAAAATACGCAGTCATGTTCTATTTATTGAAATGAATTTCACTCCAAGTTTTTCTATATCAATTCTATTCTATCCACAGGATACCAATTTTGAAGGCTACCAAGGAGACTCATATAGCAAAGTCTTAAATGCAAAAACAATGCACATAGAAATATCGTTTAGAGCTAACAAAGAGCATTACTAGAGAACAACTAGCATTGATAGGATGTTTATATCAATTTCCTAGCATAAACAAAAACTATAGGAATATCTTATTTTGCGAAAAATTTGACAAAGCGGAATAAATCTTAAATTCAATAAGCAAAAAATATACACACATTGTACTAGATAGGTTTTTATAAATCCATAAACTATAGTGAAGTAAATCTCACTCCAAGTTTTCCCACATCAATTCGATTGTTTTTACAGGATAGTAGTAAGCAGGGTACTAAGGACGCATATAGGCATACGGCACCGCCCATCAGATACCAAAAATTTCATCTCTTAGATAATTTTGGTCCCCAAATTTCCCCATCGAATTGATGTATGGAATTTTTGACCCCGAGATTTTCAATAGTACTTTGGAAATTTTTTTTCCCCAAGATTTTTTAACTATAAAAATTTTAAGTGTCAAAATGTGTGTTCAGCTACAAAAGAATTTCGTAATTTATGAATCTTATTTTCGTATAG
>PGFW01038821.1:4436-16904 GCA_003123925.1 Haematobia irritans | reverse complement strand
GGAAAAAAAGAACTTCATCTTGCAAGTGAAAAATTAGCGTTTCTGTATCTCACTAAAAGGTAGTGAAAAGTAAGTACCTCCAGTTTTTGTTTGCCTGTATACCTTTCTACACTGTGACCTAATTTGAAATGATAAAGTTGTCGTTTAAAGTATTATGAAAAGGTTTCACTTTTGGTTATCATACGAAGATTCACATCCATTATCCCTTTTGAGAAAATGGTTTCACATGGTGTGCACAACAAAATTTCTATATTTGGTTGAAAAGCCGCGCCACACAAGCGCTGGCTGAACGATTTCTTCTGCTGGATCCGAAAGTGTGCAAAAATTGGCCAGAAGCGATCAATTGTAACATGCGGCTTGCATGGACGGATGTCCACCATCCTTCAACAGCCGAATGCAGCTCAGAATGCCCCCGCGCGCCATCTTCTTACACCTGGATAGTTCCATCCTCTCTCCTACTTTTTGTACACTAAAGCATCCTTCGTCCATTTTTTGACTACGACCTTAGTTTCAAGACGTTACTAATTCTTTGCATCGTGGCAAGCAAATAAGACAAAATTGAGTTTACTTTCCTTACTTCACAATTTGTTTTTAATTAGTAAATAAGACAGACAATTCATAAAATGGTTGTATTGGGTATAACTAAATTTGTCATTTCCCAATTCGACCAGAATGAAATTTTAAATCGACAAATGAAATTACGCGTCGTCATTTTGACGAAGGATATCTGTCGGGTTAAGGTGCGATGCGAATTCAGCTGTTTGCGCACTGTAATTAAGAAATTTTGTTATATGTGACAAAGATATAATTTTTTAAAAAATTTTATGATTTGAAATGCGGAAATCTAAAACGCTTGTCTGCAACGTTTGACATCAAATATTTTTCAAAAACTTCGCAATTATTTTCACGGCTTGGGCATACAGCCGACCGAACCCTTTCATAATACTCGCTTCACCCCGCCCGCCCCCGCGCGCCCGCAGCGCCGCTTCAAAGATGACGCTCACGTTCTCCACGTGAATTAAAGAACGGCTTATACATGGCATATCCGTCCGGCTGGTCTGCATATGCTGCAGCCACCGAATGCTGAAACGCGTATATCGCCACCGATTCACCGCCCACGGCATGCGGGCCAGGAAGGCGGCGCCCAGGTTGACCGCGCAGCGCAGGGCTCCACGGGTGGGAATTTTTTTAAAATAAATTTCGTAACCATCCCACGTTTTCCCAGTCACCATTCCCGGAACGCCCTGGCTTTCTGTCCTTTGACAACCGCCTGGTGGGTCCCTTAGCTTGCACTCAGCGCCCTCAGCTTGTTCGGCTCACTCTGATGCATGACGCGATTTCCGCTTCTTGGAACTGCTATCGGTCTCGTCTTAGAGAATATGAGTTATAAGTCTCAGCTAGGCAGCGAAAGCAAAGGAAAACCCCGTCACAAGGCGCCGGTTCAACGCGGACTTTCAGTACGGGGAAATCTATAACAGGCGAGACAGTTCATCGCAACGTACAGGGAAACGTCAGGTTTCATAGTGAACTGTAACGCAGTGGTCTCGGCTAGGAGCTTACGTAGGTCTCGAAGGGAACTTTTAGGCGGAAAATCTAACCTGACTTCTGTTAACCCGTAGGTTCTTCAGTAGAAGAAAATTAGACTGGAAAGTCGCAGCTAGAGGAACTCTATCATTGCCAGGGAACTGTGGACCTAAGTCTCGTAGGTAACATGTAGGCCCCCAAAACCTCATTAGACGGACGTGTAGGGCGGAGGAACTGTAGACTCGGCGAAGTCTACGTAGCCTGAAATTCGTACAATTGTGATCGTTTAGACGCAAAGGTATGGATCTAGCGGTAAACTGTAAGGCCCGGAAATCTCAGTATAGGAATTGCTAAACCTGAAAGTTTCCAGCTGTGCAAACGGTACGGTAGGTCTAAACGGTCTCAGTAGAAACATTTTCAGTGGTAAGTCTCAGTAATTGAACCGTAAGTACAATGGTCTGAAGTGTAGGCTCAATGCTCTCAGTAGGGAATTTATAGGATTGAAGTTCTCAGAAGGGAAAATGTGCGCCCGAAAGACTTTGCAGATGAATTGTGAGCCCGAAAGTTTCAGTAGGAGAAATGCAGGCCTAAAAGTCCCAGTATGCGAACTGTATGCTCGGAGGTCTGAGCAGGAAAATTGTAGGCGAACTGTACGCCCAAAAGCCTCAGTGGAGGATTACAAACCACAAAGTCTCAGTAGAAGAACTGTAAGCCAAAGGTCTCAGTTGCGGCATTTCAAGTAATAGACGCAAAGGAATGGGTAGGGAAGTGTAGGCCCGGAAGCCTCAGTATAGGAATTGTACGCCCGAAGACTTCAGTAGGACAACTGTAGGTCTCACTTAAAAATTTTTATAGGTAAGCCTCAGTAAGATAATTGTAAGAGCAGCACAATGGTCATAGTGGAGAAATTGTAAGCTTGGAGGTCTCACATGGGAAACTGTGAGTCCGACTGTCTGTATATAGGAATTGCTCGAAGGTCTCAGTTGGGAAATTGTAGATTTGAAGGTCTGTGCAGATTAATTGCGACACTGAAAGTTTCAGTATGGGAAATGAGTAGGGTGGTAGGCCCAAACGTCTCAGTAGGCGAAATGTAAACTCGAAGTTCTCTCGAAGTAGAAATTGCGGTCTTAGTAAGAGAATGGTGGACGCGAAAGTCTTAGTAGACGAACTGTAGATCCAAAAGCCTCAGTGGAGGATTGAAGACCAGAAAGTCTCAGTAGGAGAACTGTAAGCCAAAGGTCTCAGTTGCCGGCCATTTCAAAGTAATAAGCAATCAAGTAGATGAAAACTGTAGACGCAAAGGAAATGGGTAGGGAAATGTAGGAAACCCGATAAGAACTCGAGTATAGAATTGTAGGCCCGAAGACTTCAGTAGGACAACTATAGGGCTAAACAGTCTCACCTACATTTAGGAGGTAAGCCTCAGTAAGTCAATTGTAAGCTCTGCGCAATGGTCATAGTGGAGAAATTGTAAGCTTTCTCACTTGAGAAACTGTGAGTCCGACTGCCTGAATGTAGGAATTGGCATCGAAGCTCTCAGTTGGGAATTAGTAGAAATTTTGAAGGTTCTGTGCGATTAATTGCGAAACCCCGAAAGGTTCCGTATGGGAAATGTAGGGCCCAAAAACTCTCAGTAGGCGAAATGTAAAGCTCGTAGTTCTGCTTGAAAGTAGAAATTGGCGGGCTTGGAGGTCTTAGTAAGAGAATGGTGCCGGAAAAGTCTTAGTAAGACGAACTGTAGGCTCAAAAGCTTCAAATGGAGGATTGAAAGACGAGCCGAAAGTCTCAGTAGGAGAACTGTAAGCGCAAGCGTCTCAGTTGTAGGCATCAGTGGAGGATTTGAATACCAGAAAAAGTCTCAGTAGGAGAAACTGTTAAGCCAAAAGGTCTAAGTTGTACATTTCAAGTGATAGGACTCAGTAACTAAACAAGTATGACGCAAAAAGGAATATGTAAGGAAAGTGCAGGCCCCAGAAGTCTCCGGTAAAGGAATTTTTGGGCCCGGAAGGTTTCAGTAAGGGCCAACTGTAGGGCTAAACAGTGTCAGCTAATAAGTTTAAAGAGGTAAACGCCTTCAGTAAAGTGAATTGTAAGCGCAATTGGTCTCAGTAGAGAAATTTGTAAGGCTTGAGGCTCAAGAAAGGGATATTTGTGTTCGCCGAAAGCTTGATTAATGAATTTTGGACGCCCGAAAGTTTTAGTAGGGAAAATGCTGCGCCCAATATCTCAGTAGGCGAAATGTGGGTTTCAGAAAGATCTCAGTAGAAATTTCGGGCTTCAAGTAAGTCTTAGTTAGAGAATGATGTACTGAAAGTCTAAGTAAGGGGAGTTGTAGGCTCGTACAGGGGAAATCAAAATTTCGAAGGCTTTCAACAGAGGAAATTTAAGTAGTAGGTAGATAGGTAAAGGTCGTCAAATAAAGGACACTGTAAACTCAGTGAGAACTGTAGTCCCTGAAGGAGACTTTGTGGTGGGCAATGGTTAGAATGGCCTCGCCTGCATAGAAATGCATCTGGTTCAATTACCCATTTGTGACCGAACATTAACTAAGTTCGCCGTGGTTTTATTCCCCCTCTCAGTAAATCGTTGTAAACATTTCTGAGAGTTTTTTCAAAGTTTCTTATATTAGCATGTTAGGCCTGATACCGAAACAGGCCAATTGGACGTCCAAATGCATTATAATCTAATTAACAATTTATTCTCGAGCTTTTATGGAAACAGATATAGATTAAAGGCACATGGTTAATAGAGCCATTGAAAAAAGAAAACGCCAGATACCAAATCTATACAGCGCCTGGACTGTACATGTTTCGGTTAAGGGCGAATGAACCTTTCCACAAGCCTTTAGTATAAGAATCTGCTGGGGAGATAACTCAAATTTTGGGCCCTTTATGCTAAACTCCCTTATGGAGACAATTTGGGAAATTTGCCTCTTATCAAATTGAATCATCCTTTTCTCCCACTGTACAATCATTCTTTTCTAATAACTTTACAGAGTCCCTTAATCTTATTTTTATTTCGTTTTGTTAACTATAGTAATCAACAACAGCGAAAATTTATTTTTAGAAAGGCTAATTTGTTAGAATTCACCTAAAGTGTGAACAGTCGAAACATGCTTATTGTTTCTACAGTCCAACTACAACATAATGACAATTAACAGAAACTGGTTTTCCAAGGATACAAACAACAATTCTTAACGCGTACATTAGTCGGTGTTTTTTCCTAGTTTTAGCGACGGGCCTCATCGTTGCTTATTTTAATATTACATGTTAGCACCTGAAATACCGAAAACAGGCAATTGACCGTCCCAAATGATTATAATCTAATTATAACAATTATTCTCGAGCTTTATGACAGAAATATAGATTTAAGGAACATGGTTAATAGAGCCATTGAAAAGAAAACGCCAGATACCAATGCCTATAGCACGCCTGACAGTACAATGTTTCGGTTCGGGCGAATGAACCCTTTCTCTCCACAGGCGCTTAAGTAATAGATCTGGCTGGGAAGAGATAACTCAATTTTGGGGCCCTTTAATGCTAACTCCTTATAGTTTCTGTTAATTGTCATATGTTGTAGTTGACTGTAGAAACCAATAAGCATTGGTTCGACTGTTCACCACTTAGGTGAAATTCTAAACAAATATAGCTTTCTAAAAATAAAGATTCGTGTTTGTTGCATTACTAATGTAACAAAACGAAAAATAAAAATAAGATTAATGGGACTTGTTAAGTTATATGAAAAGATGATGTACAGTGGGAGAAAAAGATGATTCAAATTTGTAAGAGGAATTTCCCAATGTTTTCTCACATAAGGAGTTAGCAATAAAGGGCCCAAAATTGAGTTATCTCTCCAGCAGATCTATACTAAAGGCTGTGGAAAGGTTCATTCGCCCGAACCGAAACAATGTAACAGTCCAGCGTTGTATAGATTGGTATCTGGCGTTTTCTTTTCAATGGCTTCTATATTAACCATTGTTCCCTTAATCTATATCTGTCCATAAGCTCGAAGAATAATTGTATAATTAGTTTCAAAGTTTCTCTAAGTCGTTTCACCGTAATGTGAAATGCCTTTCGGCTGTAGAAAGTGAGCTCTGTTTTGGGATAAGCATGGAATCGGGCGGCACTCAGTCATAATAAACTGAATAGTTCAATTGCGCCTCACAAAAAGGGCTCCCATTATTCTTAACCTAAACTAGGTCGAACGGATTCCTATGATCCTGCGAATTGCACAAGGTTAGGTTAGGTTAGGTGGCAGCCCGATGTATCAGGCTCACTTAGACTATTCAGTCCATTGTGATACCACATTGGTGAACTTCTTTCTTATCACTGAGTGGCTGCCCCGAATTCCATGTTAAGCTCAATGACAAGGGACCTCCTTTGTAATAGCCGAGTCTCGACGGCGTTTTCCACATTGCAGTGAAACCACTTTAGAGAAGCTATTGAAAACCCTCAAGAAATGTAATGCTGGTACTGAGGTGGGATAATCCACCGCTGAAAAACTTTTTTGGTGTTCGGTCGAAGCAGGAAACGAACCCACGAGCTTGTGTATGCACGGCGAGCATGCTAACCATGCACCACGGTGGCTCTCCAAGAGAAATGAGAACGATGGTACTGAAAGTCTCAGTATGCGGAGTTGTGGGCTGTACAGGGAATCATAATCTCGAAAGGTTTCAAGCAGAGGAATTTTAACTAATAGGTAGGTAGGTCTCAATAAGGACACTGTAGACTCAGTGGAGAAACTGTAGTCCTGAAGGAGACCTCGTGGTGCAATGGTTAGCATGCTCGCCTTGCATAGAAATGGTCCTGGGTTCAATTCCAGTTTTGACCGAACATTAACTAGTTCGCCCGTGGTTTATTTGCCCACAGTAATGTTGGTAACATTTCTGTGAGTTTCAAAGTTTCTCTAAGTCGTTTCACCGTAATGTGAAATGCCGTTCGAACTCGGCTATAGAAAGAAGTCCCCTGTCATATCATAATAAATTAAATAGTTCAAGTGAAATAAATTGAAATAATTGGCTCCCATTATTTCGAGCCTAATCTTGGACGAAAGGATTCCTAAGGTCTCGGCCAACTATAGTCACACAGGTCTTTGTTAGGGAAATGTAGGCCCGATAATTTCAGTGACCAAACTTTAGGTCCAAAGATCGCAGTAATATAAATGTTGGACCGAAGGATTCAGTACGGGGACAGTAAACCCTATGGTCTCTTTAGGGGAACTTTAGCTCCAAAGTTCATATAGGGAACGGTAGACCTGATGATTCCAGTAAAAACCCATAGAAAATCTTATCAGTGGAATTTTGGGGCGTCTCTGAAGGTGAACTGTATATCAAAAGTTCTCAGTAGGGCAATTGTTTTCGGCTTAACAATTTGGTTTTAGGAGAGGAACTGTTGGTTCGTTTGTGTTGGTGAAGACTTTGCCTTAGACTTTTGCTTTGCGTCTCTGTATATTATTCATCCGGAAGAAATTCCCTAGTACGTTTAAAACATTCAACTGAAAACAAGCATCAAACATCAATCAGATCTAGACTGATATGAAAACTTGGAGACAGAGATATGTTGCCTGTCTACAACCCAGTTTCCAGTTTCTATTGCCAATAAGAATGATTCAGGCAATGGCAATTGCTAATATTACGAAGCTTTTGCAATCAGTGAAGAAAGCATCATAATTATATTTTTAGCTCAGCTCTATTGAACAATTGAACTTCATATACTATCCTCACTTACAAAAGCTGAGAACCTTTCAGAACTATACTCGTGTCTTCATCTCTTTACTATTTGGGAATCTCTGATCTTAAATGTACATTAAGTAAGTATAAAGTGCACAATGGCATTATGCCATGGCAAAGCGGCCAGCGGTGTAGAAGGAGGTTAAGTGATCCCCTGAAGAATAGTTCAGTTAACAGTCATAGAATTAAACTGTTTGTTGTGCTATTATTTATTATTTCAAAGAAATTAAAGCAGAGAAAAAAAACCAAACAAGTCTCAATTCAAAAATGCTAAGCAAATGGGCAGTTAACAGACAATTAAATTAAGACTATAATTTGCAAAATTACCCACGGATATTGTTGGTCACTCATGGCCAACGTTTTCAAGTAATTATTATAGAGACTATTGTTGATGTTGCTATTTTTTCGCTTTAGCTGTGTACTGTATTGGTTAGGAAATATGGTAAGAAATATGAGGGGGAAATTTCCGTTTTTCACGATTTGCTAGGAAATTAAAAGAAAATTAAAGGAAATAATAAATTTGCCCACGGATTATTAAATCACTATAGATGCTGGATAAGAATCTTCTAAGGGCCACGTCTCCTGTGAAAAAATAGCTTTAAACAAATTAAAAATGCTAGTACAAAAGTTGCCTTTTATATTTCGGGATCTGTCTAACCCTAGCGTTCAATCTGCTCTATCTTAAAGCTTGACATTTTTGACGTTCATATGTACAGAACGTTTTGACATACGAGGTCAACTTATCATTTATAATATGCATGCATAATGATTGTTAATTAATTTCCATTAGATTAAAAATTGCAATAAATAATGCCAATATATTGCAATGCATATGATAAGATAAAAAAAAACTTTATATTCTTTTTTGCTAGAGAAGGGTTCGATAAAGGTAGAAATTTTCCCTATCCCCTTGTGTAAACTCTGCATTAACACTATCATTCACTATCTTATGTCATGGTACATAAGAATTCCTGTCATTACATTTCACCTCTTCTCTCTTCCTATGTTAATACTATACACACCACTGTGTTACACACAATCTTCTCCCTCTCTCACGATCTTCACTTTGTGTTGTGGTAATGCACTTTATATGTAAATTATGATTTTAATGAGGTTTATGTCAGTTTAGCGCTAATGAAATTGAATTCATTCATTTGGCAATACATTATATATAATAGATTAATTTGATAAAAATAACAACATTTACTGATCATTAATTTAAACAATAAACTCGTATACAAAATTTCGCTGTTTTAATTTAAGTTTTTAGTGATTGCCATTTAATTTATTTCTTTGGGTTGTCTTATAACAATCGGGCGCGTATAGTGCGCTGATGTATGATTAACTAGCGGAGTTGTGGAAACACATTACAATTACCATCATAACTTTTAATTATTACAGTGAAAATGATGAGTGAATTAGTGAGAGTAATAATTTATCTATGATGTCTCTGAAGTTAGTCATGGCAAAAACAACAAACGTTATACCCACACTGAAATAAAAGCACACACCGATTCCTAAGAGATTCACACAAATTCAGGGTCGGCTTCGAAGTGAAATTATGCAATGCTTCAAGAAAAAACGTCCTTAAAATAATGTCTATAATAGTCAAGGCATGCTAAGGCAAAATTCGGCATTCGTGATTTTTAAAGAACATGAAATCCTTTGAGCCATGTAATATATTTTTTTGCAGGTGCCTTATCGGCATGATATATAATTTTTCGAAATTGTACTTCGAAAAACATTAACTGAACTGGCGTTTCTCGACAGCCTTTTATTTTTTTTGCATTTTTAAATATTTAAAAATAATTTAATTAAATTTTTTATTCCACTATGAAATATATTCGATCATGCATTAACGCATTTTGCAACAATTACCCTCCACTAGATTTATATAAATAATATATAATTGTGTATAATACATTAAAATATTTCATGGGATATTAGCAATTGTATATATGGTTTTAAACAATATTTATTTTATATTTATAAAAGCTTACAATATATTCTTATGGCAATTACGACGTATTATTTAGTTTTTTGTGTATATGTTGTTACTGTTCCCAAATTGTTTTTTTAGTTTGAAAATTACTCTTGGATTCGTAAATTGATTAATTTAAATAGACAACTAATTGTAAATTGCTTTGGCTGACGTTGACGAATGCAATTATTCAAATATTGATTGAATGGCAATGGTTGGTTAAAATGTAATCGAATAAATATTTTAATAAATAAAAATAATAATAATTTCATGTTGTACATTATAACGAATTATATGTATTTATGTGAATGTCAAATACAGGGCATTTTAATTTTATGAGCAAGTTTTTTTGTTTTTATGAAAACTATTGCTAAATATTTTAAGCAAAAAGCAAATGTACGTGACACATGTGGACCTCAATTTGTTTTTAATTTAAATTCAAGCAAATAAATGAGATAATTTTATGAAAAAAATAACTATTAATATGCCTATGAATTGATAAAAGAGTGTATCAATTGTTGGGAAGAAGATAAAAGATAACACGGGATATTTTCAGGCCTAAATCGTTATGAATAAAAGGAAATTTTCAATTTATGACATTTTCAGTTTGACAAGAGCGCTTTTTTAAAACCCAAATGAAAAGTTTTTTAAAAACGCAAAATGAGAACCTGCTTTTTCGCAAATCAAATGCACATTTTCATTATAGTAGAATATATTGAACTATGTATTACGAGCTTTGCAAGGGTTGCATTTATATTTCGGATTAGAGAGCCGAAAAACAAATATTTAGGTCATCGAAATTATTTACGTCGTTTTTTCAAAAATATTTCCTCCATAAAAATCTATCCACCTTAGCTGGCGTTTGATCCAATTGTCAAAAGCAGCTTTTGCCACTCTTGATTAAATTTATCTCCAAAAATATGCATTCTGAAAACGATCAAATGCGCTCTTCAGGTGTCCGTAAACGTTGACCTAATCATTTTTTTACGTAAGGGAATAAAAAGAAATTAATTCGATGCGCAAGTCAAAACTATACGGGACCGCAAAAATCGATGTTTGGAGTGCTCAAAAATCAGCTCTTTCAAGAGCGATAAGAAAATTTTTTACAAAATTTTATTTCATATAGAAAATTTTCAATTTCTTATTCTAGAAAACTTGGTCAATAAATTTTATTTCTATAGAAAATTATGTCAAATATTTCTAAACATATTTGTAAATTTACTGTTATAAAAATTTTGTCCAAAATTTTATTTTAGATTGGTCCAAAAGATTTATTTCTATACACGGATGAAAAAGACTGTTTTCATATGTTTGGCTATTAAACATTATATGTTTTGGGAACACTAAATTTGTAAACAGCAATATTTTTGAGTGCAAAGCATATAATGTTCATAAAATAGCATATACATGTTTTGGAGCATATATGGGTTAAATATGTTGACAGATATTATGTTTGGACATAAAATGTTTGTAAATGATAATTGCTTTGGATGCAAAACATATATTAATTTAGAATACTCTATAAACATATTATGTGTTTAGTAAGCTGGAGCGCTAATTACACAGGTGAGCGATATTGAATAAGTGTTGGTGGTTTTGGCTTGTTATTATCAAAATTAACAATTCTTAATTTTTCTTTGGGCAAATTGATCAGTCTACTTCTTTGTCCTTAACAACGGTTGGTCCGCTGTTCGAATCCCTGTCCGGCAAAAGTTAAAATAATAAAACAAAAATCATAAAATTGAAATAAATTTCTTCTACAATGTTTGTATGCAGAAAGAAGGTGCTAAGAACTAAAAAAATTGTCGTGGAAGTGAGAAAATTGGGGGATATACAATTAGGCCAGAAACAGCAAATTTTGAGGCATTCAGGTCGAAAACGCCTATGTTGTTAGCGACCATTTACTGTTTATTTTCATAATTCATTAATGATTGTAAATATATAATAAATTAAAATATTTGAAGCAGCAATATTGTTTGGGAGATTTTTGTTTTAAGCATATAATATTTTTGGGTGCAAAATGCTTCCAAACATATTATATGCTTCCACTATAATAACATATTGTATTTTGGAAGCAACATTATTTGAATTTGGATGCAAAGAATAAAAAGTGTTGGAAGCTTAGACTACTCGCAAAACATATATTGTTTTAGACCAATATGCTTTCAAACATAATTATAATATTGGAAGAGATCAAACATATAAATGTTTGGCAATACCCAAAAATGTATATGCTTGAAAGCAAAATAAATGTTTTAGGTGTATATGTTTTACAGAGGCCGATTTTTTGTGGAGGTGAAGAAAATTTTGTCAAAATTGTATTTCCATATTAGAAAATTTTGTCAATTTTGTTTTTTTTTTTGATATAGAAAATTTTGCCAAAATTTTATTTCTATAGAAAATTTGTCAAAATTTATTTCTATAGAAAATTGTGTCAAAATTTTATTTCTATAATCAAAATTTTTTTGTCCAAATTTATTTCCATAGCAAAATTTTTCATAAAAATGTTATTTCTATAGAAAATTGTTGTCAAAATTTTATTTCTTATAGACAATTTTGTTAAAAATTTTTCCTATAAATCCTGTCAAAATTTTTATTTCTATTAAGAAATTTTGTCGAAAATTTATTTATAGAAAATTGTAATCAAAATTTGATTTCTATAGAAAATTTTGTCAAAATTTTATTTCTATAGAAAATTTTGTCAAAATTTTATTTCTATAGAAAATTTTGTCAAAATTTTATTTCTATTAAAATTTTTGTCAAAATTTATTTCTGTAGCAATTTCTCAGAAAAGTGTATTTGTATAGAAAAATTTTGTCAAAATTGTATTTCTATAGAAAATTTTGTCATTTTTTTATATAGAAATTTTGTCAAAATTTTATTTCTATGGAGAATTTTATCAAATTTCATTTCTGTAGAAATTTTTCATATATAATATAAATAATGTTGTCAAAATTTTATTTCTATAGAAAATTTTGTCAAAATTTTATTTCTATAGAGAATTTTGTCAAAATTTTATTTCTATAGAGAATTTTGTCAAAATTTTATTTCTATAGAAAATTTTGTCAAAATTTTATTTCTATAGAAAATTTTGTCAAAATTTATTTCTATAAGAAATAATTTTGTCGAATAGAAAATTTTTGTCAAAAATTGTTTCTATAGAAAATTTTGTCAAAAATTTTACTTATATAAGAAGTTTTATCAAAATGTTATTTTACAAATGGTAAGTTAATCG
>PGFW01038815.1:23431-36228 GCA_003123925.1 Haematobia irritans | reverse complement strand
TGACATTGTTATTTTTACTTCAATCAAGCTCAGCAGCCACATAAGTACATAGAAAAAAACATATGCTTTGCCTTCAATTACGAAAATAATTGGTCCAACTAATTTTATTGTATGTTAGCCTGATATCAATGCTGGCTCGTTATCCTTTTAAATTAATTACTTTACAGATTTTCATAATTTTAATACAAGCTTTCTGGACAGGTGAAGATTCTTAATCTTTGGTATTATTACCCAGAAAAAAGCGTCGCCATAGGATGGATGTCCCCAATTTCAACAGCCGTTGCACTGTATTTGCATCACGTCTTAAGCTGTTATCCGAATTCAGTGTTTTGGAAGGGAGGGACTGAAAAGAGAATTTTGGTTGATGATTTGCCAAATAAATAATTTTTAAATTTTTTTTTAAATTTTTAATTTTATCGCTTGCATTTAAAAATTTTTTTTGACAGAATTTAAATAATTTTTACCATTTTACTAATTCTTACTCTGTTTTCAACCTAATTGAAACAAAAAAGTTTAAAATTACCTACTAATAATCAGAAAAAACGATTTATAAAAATTTAATTAGAAGAACCTCTTTGTGGAGTTGAAATAAAGAACATCTTTGAGACATTATTTTTGGAAGTGCTTTTGAAGTGCCTTTAGAAGAACTTTGAAATTTTTTTGCTGGGACGCTTAGCAACGAATAAGAAGTGGCGATGAGCATAGCTGCTTTCATCTAAATCTTAACGATGCTTAAACCACAACAATAACGATTGAAGTAGAAACCAAGGATATGAAAACAAAACATTTGCAGAGAGAGGAAGCACGCCCAAAATAAACCCATACTAAGTCAAAAGAAAACTGAAATATTTGTGTTATTGATGAGGAAACTTAAAAAAAAACAACACACAATTCTTTTCGGAAGTTCAAGTATAATTCACAATAGGTTTAGTGAATTATCCGAATTTATTGTGATAATTGGTTTTAATTGTTTTGCTGCAAGTGGTAGCTCTGAAACGATCGTCCATTTAAACATCCCAGCAAAAAAGCGTAGCCAAAAAAGTAATGAAAATGTTCTTTTTGGATCCGGAAGTGGTGCAAAATTGACGCAGAAGCGATGAATTTAACATGGGCTTGTCATAGGACGGGAAGTCTCCCTTTCAACAGCGTTTCACTGAATTTCATCACTTTTTTTGTGTGATCCGAATTCAATGTTTTGGATGTAAATTAAAAAATTCTGTGATATTTTGTCAAATAAATAATTTTTATAATTTTTTATAATTTTAATGGGATTCTAACGCTTGTCGGAAACGTTTGACCTCAAATATTTTCAAAAATTCACAATTTTTTCATTGGATTTAGCATTTTTTCGACAAAATTTAAATGATTTGCTCCATTTTATGAATTCTTTCTTGTTTGAAACAAAAAAAGTTAAAATACATTAAAATATGAAAAACCCAAGTATAAAAAACTGAATTAAAAGACTTCCTGGGTTGTTAAAATAAAGAACATCATTGTGAGTGCATCTTCTGGAAGTGCTTCTAAAGTTGTGCCTTTGGAAGAATTTCCAAATTTTTTTGCTGGGATCTTTTGCAGCCTTTGCCCAAATCGATTTGCCATACTTTTCCTCTGCTGGTTACTACTCCTATATATTAAAATTGTTTTGATTTCAGTTTAAACCCATTTTTAGTATTTAAAAAAAAAAATAAAGAGTACTTTCAAAAATTTTTTTCTAGCCTAATCTTTTGGCGCCCGAGCAAAAGGACCAATGGTAATTACTGAGCTTCAATATGCTAGCACGTCGGATATTGATTTGACGAGTTTGTGTGCCCCGAAAATGCCGATTTTACCAAAATTAGTAACGTTTAGGAAAAAAGAAAAATTTTAACAAAATTTTGTATAGAACAAATTTAGACAAAATTTTGTGTAGGTTATTTTGTAGAATTCTAACCAAATTGTTGGCAACCGTGATGAAGACACCTCAATGATTGATAAAATTCTACATTATTAAATTCGAAAATATTTATGTTATAATTCGAAGTAAATAGACAATTATTTCTTTTAGTTACTACAATTGCAGCCATCTTCTTTCGCAGTAATAAATAGTAGACAACTCTTTTGTTTTACATTTCATTTAATTTATTGTGCAAAAAAAGATCTGATAGCTTGCAAACTACAAGAACATTTTATTTGGGACACCAATTGATTGGAGAGGATTGTTGCCGATTTGATTGCCATAATATTTTAATCCATATAAGATAAATATGCAATTCAAGTTATATATTAGAAATATTTAAAAATTCTTTATTCGGTTAGGCTATAATGGGCTGCCATGTTTCTTCAATAAAAACTATATCTTGAGATTTCCACGCAAAAGAGAATTTAGGAGGGCACGGTAATGGACAAATTGGGCGCTAAGAAAATAACTGAAATTGTTTTTTAAACATTGATTTATTTTATTTATAAATAAAATATCTTGCAGGTATTTAACGATTAATAATAAAAGTTAAGCAATGTTTGTGATCGGGCGCCACATGTTTTTTTGCTAATAAAATTTATTTTTTTAAATGTTTATTTTCTTTGTATTTTAATTTTTTTTTGTTCAGTTCATTTTCTGTTTTAAGTCTTTCTTCTGAAACTCTAAATACTTTTCAATATTTTAAATCATTTTTAAAAATATTCCTCCATGACCTATTAATTTTGTCCCAACGCCTCTGGGAAAAAAAATTATTTTATATATTTGGTATTGCCTGCAATTGATATACAATTTGTTTAAAATTTTTTGTTGCCGTATATTGTGCTACGTATAAATATCATGTTCTGACATGCAGTTTTTCCATATTGGACATTCGTGCTATACATTCGAGTAGTTACCTTCGTTTCGCGTTAAAGCACAATTGATGATTGATTGACAACTTTGATGGGCTATCCTCGTTCAGGTTGTAATATGAGACACTTGTATGTGATTTGATAAAATTAATGAATAAATTATTTTGGAAATATTTTTTTTTTTTTGATTTGGGAGCATTTTTCCAATCGAAATCTTGATGTAATAGTTTAAATGATTTATCATGTTTTGAAATATTACTATGTTATGAAAACTGAGCTCGTACCATTGTTTATCAAAATATCAATGGTTTCAAAATTTTATTGACATTTTTGCGTTTTGCGAATTCATAACCAGAAACATGTGGAATATTTTTTTTTTTAATTGAAACTTTTCATATTTTTTAATTTATTTTCTAGACGGAATGAAAGTGGTGCATTGAAGTAAAGGACTATATATTTCATCTTCACGTCAGAACAAATTGTAAAAAAAAAAATAAAAACAAGTGAAGTAGGATATAAATGGATCGGGGATACATTTTTTTTTTAATACGTTATTTAAGTCACCCGTTTTTTCCAAAAAAAATATATATGAAATTGATATGGACATGATCAGACCCCACGACTGCACAATCAGCACTTAAATTCAGGTCCTTAAAGGAGCATTTGCCGCGCTACTTGGGGGCGCCTTTCTTGCTCGGGGCGCCATTTTGTTTACTTTGAGGGTATAACGATACTATATTTTCCAAACCTATTTGAAAAATTTTCAAGTGCCTAAAAATAAATGGATACTAGCATCTCTACTTCAGATGACTTTTATTCTATTGTATAGTCTACCATATCAGCTTCAGGGCGCCAATCGGTATATTAATATAAGCTGTAGGTTTAGGTTAGGTAGCATCCCGATGTTATCAGGCCCTCACTTAGGACTATTCAGTCCATTTGTTATACCACAATTGGTGAACTTCTCTTTCTTATCACTGGAAGGCTGCCCCAATCCATGCTAAGCTCTAATGACAAGAGACCTTCCTCATAGCCGAGTCCGAACGGCATCCCACATTGGCATGTGAAACCACATAGAGAAGCCTCTTGAAACCCTTTCAGAAATGGTTCACCAGGCATTACCTGAGAATGGCGATAATCCACCGCTGAAAATCTTTTGTGTTCGGTCGCAAGCAGGAATCGAAACCACGACCTTTGTGTATTGCAAAGGGCGGATTATGCTAACCATTACATCATGGTGGATCCCGTGCGTAAGTTTTTGTAAAATTTGTTTGATATTTTTGAATATATTTTTCTTGAGCACATTATTAATTTATCAACGAAGATCAATCTCGACAATTTGATCTTTTTCGCTTGGACGCCAAATTGGGTGGCTGAATATTTGTGAATGCAACAGAGTAAAGCGCTATATTTTCTTCATTTGTTTTTTAAATTCCATTGCAAAAAATATGGGGTTTTTTAGAATCACTCTCTGCACAGAAAAAAATTTCACGAAAATTTTTCCAATTAAAATTTTAATTGAGTTTTAAAAAATATTCAATTAAAAATTTTTTAATTGAATTCAACAATTTTTTTTAATCTGAAACAAAAATCAATCCAAAAATTAATAGTATCAATTAAATTTTTTAATTTGGATCAATTTTTTAATAGACTTCAATTAATTTTTTAATTTTGATTACTACTCATTTGCGTGATTTGAAGACATTTCAATTAAAAAACTAATTGGATCAATTAATTTCGTGAGTGAATAGGATAATTTTTCTTGTGTTGCGTTTTTTTTTTGGCGGAGGAACTCTTTTATAAGCCAACTCTGGGTCTGCCGGCCGAAATATTTCTCTGCCTAGGCGCTCGATTTACTGTTTTTACCAGGCCATTGTGGTGAACCACACCATTACAATCGGCGGTCGCTTCAGTTCTGGTTGGTCAAACGATCAAAACACGATTAAATCCCGATCAAATCTGCTCAAGTTGAAATGGATTCCTCATGGGAAAAAAACCCAAATTCGGTACGCTGGCCACTTTTCTGCAAAGCCGAATCAACTTTCTGCCTCTTTCCAGTCTTAACACTTTTTGTTGCTTCGGTAAGCTCTTTTGCATTTTTTTGGAAAACTTCCATTACTTTTAGTCTAAGCTTAATTTTGCAATATAAGTTCCATTTCTCGCGATATGGTTCAGCTCACGAAAAAAATTGTTCTTACACTTTCAGATTGAACTTTATCAAAATCTGGCCTTTCCCTTTTGGGATAACTTCTAGTTTTGGCTAGCGTTATTTTTCCTCCACTTTTGCGATCGACAATGCCAACAATGGCAATATCACGGTTACGATCATTTTTGAGATTATATACAATTTGATATTTTTTAGTGCCAATCATACACTCCAAAATGCCCCAGACGCAAGAGTCCAACGGGAGATTTTTGGTGGCATTGTACAGTAGAAATGAAATGGTTATGCATGGTGTTGAGGGCCCAGGGCGCTGAGTCCTTGTTGGGAAAGGGTCCATTGGTCCTGGGCAGGCCCTTGGTTTGCTGCCATCGGTGAGCTTGTGCGGCTTTTTTTTTGAAACCTTTTTTTGGGCCGGTTTTAGAAATGATAGCAACCTAAAGTTGGTTGCAATACGTACCAGCCACACTGTATAATTATCATGTGTATAAGCTAAGACCCTGAAGTTGTGTTTTTTGTGGGTTTTTAAGTGACCTTTTTTCTAAGGTTTTTTTTTGATCCGGCGCCATCGGTATTTTATTTACCCTCCACCATTAGGATGGGGGTTTATTAACTTTGTCATTCCGTTTGTAACAACATCAAAATATTGCTCTAAGGACCCATTAAATATATTATATTCTGGGTCGTTTTGTGTGAAATTCTGGGTCGATCTGAGCATGTCCGTCCGTCCGTACTTTGAAATTCACGCTAACTCCTGAACGAAACAAGCTTTCGACTTGTTAATTGGCACAAATAGTTGTTATTTGATGTAAGCGTCGGATGGCTATTGCAAAATGCGGCCATATCGGTTCCACTTTTACGTAATAGCCCCATATAAACGGACCCCCAAATTTGGTTTTGCGATTGCTCTAAAGAGAAGCCAAATTTCATCCGAAATTTGGTACATGCTGTTAGGTATGTGTCTCTAACAACCATGCCAAAAATTGTTGCCATATCGGTCCATAAATGTACATATAGCTCCCCATATAAACCCGATTCCCCGATTTGCGCTTTGTGGAAGCCTTCTTAAGAGAAGCAAAATTTCATCCGATTCGGTTGAAATTTCGGTACATGGTGTTAGTATGATGGGTCATCTCAACAACATGCAAAATTGCGTTCCATATCGGGTCCATAATTATATTGTAGCCCCCCATATAAGCCCGCATCCCCAGATTTTGACCTCCGAAGCCTCTTAGATGGAGAAAAATTCTCCGATCCGTTGAAATTATTCGGTTTAACTTGAGGGCGGATGTGTTAGTATATGGTCTCTTTAACAACCATTGCAAGAATTTGTCCATATCGCCGTCCATAATTATTATATAGCCACCTACAGTTCGACTACCGCTTTACTTGGGAAACGTTAAAAATGCAGCCATTTAATTTCAAGTTATCCGAAGTTTTTGCTTAAAAGCGGGACTACGGATAACTGAAAAAACTTTCCAGTAATGCGGAACTTCGGATAACTGAAAAAAGTATTCAAGTAAGCGGACTCCGTCATAACTTGGAAAAAATCCACTCAATTTCAGTTAACCGAACTTATGACCAATGCTATGCCTACATAAAATAATTAAAAACAAGGTGTTTGATTCGTCACAGGTTTGTGTAGGAAAATTGGAATTCATTTATTTGTGATTTAGAGTTGATTTTTAAACTGTTGAAGTGCCATCTTCACTTGAAATTAAGCGTTTCTCAATACGGATGAGAAAAATGTACCTTCTTCTCAATAGCGAGAATGCTGGCATTTTCAGTAAAGCGAAGTCATACTAAACTCATTTGAACACAAAAAACTTTTTCAGTAATCCGATTTTTTTTCAGTTAAGCGGAGTTTCACTAAAAGCGGAGTAATTTAAATGAAAATGACGACAGTCAAAAAACAACTGTGGAATGCGATTCGATTTCTAGTTATCCGAGGTTTTCAGTAAAGCGCATTTAGCGCTAAAGCGTGAGTCGACTGTATTATAATCGCATCCCCAGATTTGTCCTCCGGAGCCTTCCTTGGAGGAGCAAAAATTCATCCGATCCTGGTTGAAATTTAGTACGTGGTTTGTTAGTATATGCCGTTCTCTAAACACCATGCAAGAATTGGTCCTATCGGTCCACATAATTTATATAGCCTCTCCTAATATAAATCGATCCCCAGATTTGTCCTCCGGAGTCTCTCTGGACGGAGCAAAATTCATCCGATTCCCGGTTGAAATTTGGAACGCTCGGTGCTTAGTATAAGGCCGCTAAATAAACCTGCCAAAATTGGTTCCATATCGGTCTATAGTTATATATAGACGATTTCCCAATTCCACACAAAAATTGGTCCATATCGGTTCATTGATCATGGTTTGTCACTCAGAGCAAAAAATAATCTACCAAATTTATTTTTATAGATTTTAAAATATTTTTTATAGAAAACTTGTCAAAATGTTATTTTCTATAGAAAATTTTGTCAAAATTTTATTTCTATAGAAAATTTTTGTCAAAATTATTTCTATTAGAAAATTTGTTCAAAATTTTATTTTCTATAGGAAAATTTTTCGTTCAAAATTTTATTTCTATAGAAAATTTTGTAAAAATTTATTTCTATAGAAAATTTCTTGTCAAAAATTTTTATTTCTATAGAAAATTTTGTTCAAAATTTTATTTCTATTAGAAAATTTTGTGTCAAAAATTTATTATCTATAGAAAATTTTTTGTCAAAATTTTATTTCTATAGAAAATTTTGTCTTCAGAAAAGTTTTAAATTTTTCTATAGAAAATTTTGTCAAAAATTTTATTTCTATAGAAAATTTGTCAAAATTTTATATTTCTATGGAAATTTTGTCAAAATTTTATTTTTATAGAAATTTGTCAAAATTTTATTTCTATAGAAATTTTCAAAATTTTATTTCTATAGAAAATTTTTATCCAAAATTTTTTATTCTATATTAGAAAATTTGTCAAAATTTTATTTCTTTAAAATTATCAAAATTTTATTTCTATAGAAACTTTAAAACTTAATTATTATACGTATTTAATCGCGCCTTTTTTAGTTATAATATTATACCACAGATGGACTATGTGCGTTATATATGACGGTGTTAGGATGTTTTTAAGGATACCTTGCCATCGGCAGTGTTAACCGCCAACCCCAAGTAATTCGAATTGTGGATGGGACAGTCTTTTTCAGTAGAAGCTTTTTCTCGCAATCCATGGTGGTTCTAGGTAAATATAATTGCTCGGGCGCCACCGATTTTCTCTTGCCTATGCGGTATAGAGACAACATATTATTTTTGAGGGCAACATATTTCATTTCATATTTATCCTAGAATTTGTGACCTTTCTGATTAGTTTCAATTGATATACGTGCACGGTCGCCATTTTTAAAATATGTCATTGTGACATTTTTGATACTCTTTAATTTAAAATTAATTTGTATTTTTTTTTTAAATTCCAGCGTACATAAATATCCACTGTAAAAAAAATATTTTATGTAATAAAGTAGGCGTAAGTAAAAGATATATATGATCTTGGATTATAGAATAGCGACTCTGTAAAATATGAACGAGTTCTAAAAAACATAAAATTATTTTCAATTTAGAAATATTTACGACGCCAATTTTCTTCTGTTCTTACGTTGTACTACATCGATGGAATCAATTTTAGTAATTTATTTGCAATATTTCATATCCTTTATGTTTTGCTATGACCTTAGCCTCTTTATCCATTCCATCAAAATGTCATAGTCATATTCTCAAGACATTAAAATGTCTAATTATCTTAAGCAACAAATGTCCCATAAACAAAACTACACACGCCCTATATTATGAACATATATTAATATGAACATAAATAATGAATAAAATATAGAAAAAAAAAAAAAAAAAAAACAAACCGTAACTAACTTCAAGGAACATTTGCGTCTATATTTGAGAGGCAATTCAACAATGTCCTTATTGTATATGAAAAGAGACCACTACAAAAGTCCTTAGAATACTTCCAAAGCAAGAGCAAGAGAGACGGAGAGCGAGAGAATGAGCCAGGGGCTAGAGGTTGGGCCAACAATAACAAAATAACACAAGGCAAACAAAAACTCAACCTCAAACACAAACCCCAGCCAAAGAAGTGGAAATGTATTCCAATTGAAGTGACATTTTCTTTAGTTTCCGTAACGCCTTCATCATTTGTGGGTGATTGTCGTCATTATGATGACTCCTATTGTTGTTATATGCCACGATTATTTTGAATAATACGTCCAATTTTCCCAAAAGAATGAATGACAATTTCTCTAGCGGATGACGAGAGGGATTATTTTGTTTGTTCTATAGGCAAGCTTCTTAGGGCCCTTTTTTCTCTTTGATTTTTGATAAAAAAATTAAATCTCCTTAATACACATTCAATAAAAAAGTATAGACCTTCTTTCTAACTAATCTAACAAATGTTTCTATAACTCTTCATTCATTATGGAAGACATATATAAATTTGTATGGAAAAAATTACTGCATTTCTGATCATGTGCGATATTTTTCATATCTATTGCCAGATTTTTCTATTTCTAAATGAATCTTTAATTACTGCTTTCAATAAAAATTTTGCCAAGATTGGAATTTCACGATTTCCAGTTTTAATTTTAAAATTCAGATGGAAATCACGGCTGCCAAAATAATTTTTATATGACTGTGGTCACCCACATAAAAGCGTCGCCAAAAAGTAATGAATAAAATGTTCTTTTTGGAATCCGGAAGTTGCTGCCAAAATGACGCAGAAGCGATGAATTTAACGATGGGCTTGTCATTTAGGACGGAAGTCCTTCCATTTCAATAGCCGTTGCACTGAATTTGCATTCAGGTTGTGATCCGAACTTCAATGTATTTGGGATTGTAAATTAAAAAAAATTATTTTGATAATATCCACCTCAAATATTTTTCAAAAATTCACAATTTTTTCAGATTGGATTTATCATTTTTTTCGACAAAATTTAAATGATTTGTACCATTTTATGAATTTTTACTCTGTTTTAAACCTATTTGAAGCAAAAAAGTTTTAAATTTACCCCATTAAAAGTAGGGAAAAAAAACATGTTATAAAAAAATTGAATTAAAAGGAACTTTCCTTGCGTAGTTGGAAATTAAAGAACATCATTGGGAGTGCCATCTTCTGAAAGTGTTTTTAAAGTTGTGCCTTATTGAAGAATTTTCCAAGTTTTTTGCTTTTTGCTGGTGACGCTAGCAACGAATAAAAGTGGCGACGAGCATAGCTGCTTTCAACTAATTTCTTAACTCGATGCTTAAATCACAACCAATAACGATTGAAAGTTAGAAACCAAGAATATTGAAAACAATAACATTTGCAGAGAGAGGAAGCACGCTCAAAATAAACCCATACTAAGTCAAAAGAAAACTGAAATATTTGTGTTAATTGATGAAGGAAAACTTAAAAAAAACACATTTTTTCAGGAAGTTCAAGCTTATTAATTCACAATAGCTTTTAGCTGAATTATCCGAATTTATTAGTGATAATTGGTTTTTTAATTTGTTTTGCTGACAAGTGGTTAGTTTTTGAAAACGATCGTCCATTTAAACATCCCAGCAAAAAAGCTAGCCAAAAAAAGTTAATGAATAATGTTCTTTTTGGATCCGGAAGTGGTGCAAAAATTGACGCAGAAGCGATGAATTTAACATTGGGCTGTCATAGGACGGAAAGTCCTCCTTTCAACAGCCGTTTCACTTGAATTTGCACTCACTTCTTTTTGGTGTGATCCGAATTCAATGTTTTGGATGTAAATAAAAAAATTCTGTGATATTTTGTCAAATATCACCTCAAATATTTTCAAAAATTCACAATTTTTTCAGATTGGATTTATCATTTTTTTCGACAAAATTTAAATGATTTGTACCATTTTATGAATTTTTACTCTTGTTTTTTAAACCTATTTGAAACAAAAAAGTTTAAATTTACACCATTAAAAGTTAGGGAAAAAAACATCGTTTTATAAAAAATTGAACTTAAAAGAACTTTCTGCGGTAGTTAAAAATAAAGAAACATCATTGGGAGTGCATCTTCTGGAAGTTGTTTTTAAAGTTGTTGGCCTTTGGAAGAATTTACCAAGTTTTTTGTTTTTTTGCTGGCGACGGCTTAGCAACGAATAAAAAGTTGGCGACGAGCATAGCTGCCTTTCATCTAAATTCTTAACGATGCTTAAAACCACAACAATAACGACTTGGAAGTTAGAAAACCAAGGATATTGAAAACAAAACTATTTGCAGAGAGAGGAAGCACGCCCAAAATAAAAACCCATAACTAAGTCAAAAGGAAAACTGAAATATTTTTGTTTAATTAGATGAAGGCCGAAAACTTAAAAATAAAACACACACTTCTTTCAGGGAAGAAGTTCAAGTAATAATTCACAATAGGTTTTAGTGAATTATGTCGAATTTATTGTGATATATTTGTTTTAATTGTTTGCCTGGCAAGTGCGTTAGCTTCTGAAAACGCATCGTCCATTTAACATCGCAGCAAAAAAAGACGTGCCAAAAAAGGTAATGAAAATGTTTCTTTTTGGATCCGGAAGTGGCTTGCAAAAATTGACGCAGAAAGGCGATGAAATATTAACATGGGCTTGTCAATAGACGGAAGTCCTCCCTTTCACAGCCGTTTCACTGAATTTGCATCACTTCTTTTTGTGTGATCCGACATTCAATGTTTTTGGATGCTAAATAAAAAAATTCTGTGATATTTTGTCAAAATAAATAATTTTTATAATTTTTTATAATTTTTTAATGGATTTCTAACGCTTGTTCGGAAAACGTTTTGACCTCAAATATTTTTCAAAACAATTCACAATCTTCTTTCAGATTGGATTTAGCATTTTTTTCGACAAAATTTAAATGATTTTGTACCATTTTATGAATTCTTACTCTGTTTGAAACAAAAAAAAGTTAAAATTACCCATTAAAAATATGAAAAACCCAAGTTATAAAAAACTGAATTATAAAAGAAACTTCCTGGGTTTGTTTAAAATAAAGAACATCATCTGTGAGTGCATCTTCTGGGAAGTGCTTTCTAAAGTCTGTGCCTTTTGGAAGAATTTTCCAAATTTTTTTGCTTGGGATCTTTTGCAGCCTTTGCCCAAATCGATTTGCCATACTATTCCTTCTGCTGGTTACCAGCTCCATATATATTAAAATTTGTTTTGATTTCAGTTTAAAACGCCTTCTTAGTATTTTAAAAAAAAAAATAAAGAGTACTTTCAAAAACTTTTTCTAGCCTAATCTTTTTGGCGCCCGAGCAAAAGACCAATGGTAATTACTGAGCTGTTCAAATTGCTATGCTAGCACGTCGCGATATGTGATTTGACGGTTTGTGTGCCCCGAAAATGCCGATTTTACCAAAATTTAGTAACGTTTAGGAAAAAAGAAAAATTTTAGACAAAATTTTGTATTAGAACAAATTTAGACAAATAAATTTTGTGTAGGTTTTAGGTGGCAAACCGATGTATCAAGTGCCCCCTTAGTATACTATTCAACGCCAATTGTCGATACCACATTGCCTGAACTTCTCACATTCATCAACTGAGTGCTGACGATTCCATTGTTACAGGTCAAATGACAAGGGACCATCTTATAACCGAGTCGAACGGCGTTTCACATTACAGTGAAAACCACTTAAGAGAAGCTTTGAAACCTCAGAAATGGTCACACAGCATTACTGAGGTGGGATAAATTTTTTGGGTGAACGGTCGAAGCAGACTCGAATCCACGACCTTGTGTATGCCAGGCGGGCATGCTAACCATTGCAACCACGGTGGCCCCAAATTTTGGGC
>PGFW01038815.1:8563-21110 GCA_003123925.1 Haematobia irritans | reverse complement strand
AATATATTTCGGGCTTTACACAATAATCATTTTCGATGCCATTACAAAGAAATAAGTGTAGCTTGGTTTTATTTTTCAATGTACTCTTTTTTTTTGCAGCTCCATATTCATCATTAAGCTTGATAGACATTTGTCAATCAAAATTATGAAGTCTTGTTATACAATCCTTTTCCTACTCATCATTGTGCGTTGATTTCAATTTTTTCTCTCTGTTAGTGGTTGTCAAAGCCTTTTGTTTAGGCAAAAAGGGTCTAAGCCTTTTTCTTTTTTTTTCTTCTAAATAGGAAAATTTTCCATCATTTCTTTCCGTAGAGAAAAAAAAAATATGCCATAGAAAAATGGACCCTAGAAGAAAGCAAAAAAAAAAAATGTTTTAAGCTGCACAAATGCCCAATAAAAAAGCGCAACGAAGTCACTAATAATACGCATTTATTATAAAAGGTGATAACCAGCATAAGAAATGATTATAATGATTATTTTCTCAAGCCAAAATGACAGGTATTGTGTTAGTTTTTGCCGTATAATAATGTAAAAAAAAACAAGACGGAAATATTTGCTGGAAAATATCTTGAAAGGACAGTTTCATTAAGGATGAAAAGAAAATTAGAATTTTTGTGTTGACGTTAATAATGGGACACGCCTAAAAAGTATGCTTCTATTATGTCACATTTGCAATGACCTCGGTATGCTATTATTTCATGACTTTTTAATTAAAACGAATTTCTAATATAATATATGTAGAATAGTTAGAACAAAATATTTTTTTATTACCAGATTTCTTTTTATTATCTATAGAAAACTTAAACATAACCATTTGTGATTAAACATATTAAAAAAAAAAATAGAAAATGAAGGATAAATATGAAACAATGTTTTCTATAAAAAAATTTGATAAATGTTTAACAGAAAAATTTGATAAAATTTTCAATTAGAAATTATTATTTTACAAAATTGTCTCTACAAAATGTTGACCAAATTTATTATAAAAAATTTGAACAAAAAGTTGTTTGAAAAAATTTTCTTAAACGAAAAATTTTAAGAAAAAAAAGCAAAAAATCTAAAGACATTGTCTTGCCAGGCTAAAATTTCTATGACAATTTTAGACAAATTTTTATATGGAAGAAATTTGGCAAAATATATGCAACAAGCATTTTTTTAAACAAATTTACCAAAAAAAAATATAAATTATAAAAAATTCAGAAATAAAATTTTCTATAAAAATTTTGATAAAATTAGATCAACTACAAATCTACATAAAAGTATTTAACATTTCTAAAACAAAAATAATTATATTCTATTGAGGGTTTAATTTTTTTATAGAAATATGCAAAAACATAAAAATTAAGCGAATTTTTACTATAGCAGAATGTTCTTTTTTTTCCAATGGCTCTATCAATCATGTTTATAATCTCATAATTACTGTCCATCATAGCAACTCGAAAAAGTAATACTTTTTATAATTAGAGAAATCGTTTTAACAAAATTTTCTATGAAAATATAAAAGGTTTCTACAAAATTAAAGAATACATTATTATAAATAGAAAAATTTAATGAATATTTAGATGCAAAAAAAAAAAAAATTAAAGAAAAAAGTTTACAAAATTTTCGAGAGAAAAAAATTTTCTACAGGACTATTTTTGATAAACTTTCATATGACATTTTCTATTTTGACAAAGTAATTTGTTGAAATAAACAATTATGATTAAATTTTTGTAATAGAAAAAGTTTATTAAATTTCTGTAGAAATTTTTAATACAAATAAAATAAAAAAACAATATTGGATTAAAAATTTCCCCTTGTACAAATTAGTTTTGATAAAATGTTCTTGAGAAATTGTTCGATTAAAATTTTCTTACAAAAATTTCTGTAGAAATATTTGTCAAAAATGCTTTAATATGGCTATAAGTCCCCGGATCTAACAAAGAAATAACACCATTTGTTTTCAAATTCGTTTTTATATTCAATCATTAATTCCCTTCAATCCAACCTGCTATGTAAAATTCTTCAATATTGATTTCTATTGTGATAAAAATTTTTGTTTAAAAAAACATATTGATAACAATTTATTTTCTAAATAAAAAAAAAAAAAAAAAAATTGAAAAAATTTGTAACGAAAAGTTCTTATAAAAATTTTTTGTAGCGAAATTTAAAAAAAAAAAATAAATGTACAGAAAAAATATTGATAACAATCTTCTGCTAGAATATTTGATTAAAATTTTCTTGAGAAACAGATTTCATCAAAACAAATAATAAAAATTGATAGCATTTGTATAGAAAACGAAAGGAAACACATATTACTGCATGAAATTTTTAAACCCCCAAAATATTGATAAAATATTTCGTAGAATAGTTGAATAACAAATTTTCTTGGAAAGATTCAAAAAAGATTTTCCTTAAAAATTTCTGTTAAGAAATATTTTGATCAAAATTGCTTATGTAGAACATTTTGACAAAAATTTCGTATTGCAAGTATATACTTTGGAACCACTATCAATAGAAATATAGAACAAGTAGTCTATAAATTTTAGTCAGTTTTTTAGAAAAATTTTGGACTAAATTTTATTTTTTGATAAATTTGCATCGAAATATTTTTTAGAAATTCAGATTTTGATATTTTTATTTTGTTAAGAAATTTTTTCGAACCTAATTTTTATAGAGTAATTATAGAAAATTTTTAAAAGTTTTTCTCTTTGAAGAATTTTACAAAAATTTACAAGAACAATTTTACAACATTTCTATAGAGAATTTCAACAAAATTTTTTGTAGAAAATTTAATAAAAATTTGACAAATTTTGACGAATTCGTATAGACAATTTTTTTATAAATTTGAAGTGATTCTTTTATAGAGACAATTATAAAGAAATTTTTAAGATTTTTTTTAGAAGAATTTTACAAACATTTTACTAGGAAGAAATTTTAACCAAAAATTTCGTATAGAAGAATTTCAACAAATTCTTTAATAGTAAATTTAATAAAATTTTCAACACAATTTTAGTAGAAAATTTTAATTAAAATTTTAATTAGAAAAAATTTTAATAAAATTTTTATAGAACAATTTCAATAAATTTTAATAGAGAATTTAATAAAATATCTATCACAAATATTTTTTAAACAATTTTTCACAAAATGTATACACAAAACTGTAAAATTTTTTTTTGAAATTTAAACTTGACATAAATTTTATTAGAAAACCATTTAAAAAAAAATTGATAAAAAATTTCTTGACCAGAATTTCCTAAAGAAGGATTTTGGACCAGAATTTTCTATTTAAAATTTTTGGACAAAAACAATTCTATAGAACAAATTTATCACTAGAATTTTCTATGTCCAAAAATTTTAAATAGAATTTCCATATATATATTTTGACAAAAATATCTATATAATTTTTTTTGCCAAAAAAAAAAAAAAAAAAATTAAAAAATAATAATGTTTCTAAAATATTCTGCACAAAATTTTTACAAATAAAATTATAATTAGTAATTACCACTAAGAACATTATTTAAAATATTTCTCAAAAATGCTTATCTACTTGTTATGAATGCCACACATAGCTATAATAGCTACATTTGTATAAATTCACCTCCATCGCAAGCCAAAAGTTTACAACATGGCCAATTCCAACAATTAAATGTAAACATTACAAACAATTTCCACATAAAACCAGTCGAAAAAAAAAAAACATTTAAAAATACAAGTGTTAAACCCACAAGGAAACCACACTAAGTTATCATCGATTGTACCATAGCTCTTTTGCCAATTTGGTGAAATACGCACACATTCTTTTCCCTTTCTGCGGGATTTTTGGTTGGTAGGTAAAACTTTGGTTTGTACACAACGTCGTAAAGCATCGAAAGATCAAAAGTTTTTTCCGAGCTCAAAGAAGAGAAAAGGAGTTTTAATAATGAAAGTGTAATTGTTTTCAAGTGATGCGTTTTATGATAGTTTAACCATAATACCAAAAGGGATTTAGTTGGAAAAATGTTCTACATTGAGAGAAATACACCCAAGAGCAAAATAAAACCAAATTTGTTTGTGCAAAGTTTCAGGATTGCTCTTGAATAGAATTAATGGGTGTGGATAGAAGAGAATTAGTAAAAGGAGGCGGGATTAATTTGTGATATAAACGAAACATTTCAGCGATCAATTTATGTTTTAAATCAAAAATTATATACAAAAGGAGGAAATATAAATAAAAAAACATATATCTTACATATAAATATTAAAATAACCAGATAGAAATATAAATATAATAATAAAATAAACTATATCTTAAATAAACATTAAAATAAATAGAACAAATATAAATATAGAAAAAATAATACAAATAATTTAATAGTAAAATGTATATAAATTTATTTGCAATTGCATTGATGATGGCGGTAGCGTACGGATTTAGAAAAGGGGCGTGCCCGGGGTACGGTTTTTTTTATATATTTCAAATATTTTCTAAATTAATTTAGATTGTATTATTTTTATCTACCGACAATTTTCTAGATTAATTAGTTTTAAAGACATTAAATTAAAAAAAAAATAGCGCCGGAATATATGAAAACTAAGACAAAATTAAATTACCAATAAATAAAAACAAGAACTCAAATGAATAATAAAATTCAAATCAATTTAAATTTAAATATATTATTTTCTGCATACTCGGAATTCTATTAGATTAATTAAGGTTTTAAAATAAAATTAACTTGAACAAGCACAACAGAAAAAATATATAAATGAAAAAAAAAATATTTTAAAATAAAGTAAATAAATTAGAGCAATAATATATTTTATTATTACTTACACAAAGTAATATTTTTTACTTATTTTATTTTATTTTACTGTTATTTTAATAATTATTTTTTTATTTTTATTTTAATAAAATAAATAAACTTAATTTAATTAAACATATTAAAATAATTTTAAGACTTACTTTTGAGAAATAAATTAATAATATAGATATCCAAAAATTTCATTCAACATTAATTAGATGTTAACAAGCATTATAATAAATCAAATGTCAAAAGGTGGTCTAGCAAAAATAATAAAAAAATTATTCCTTATAAACTAACCAATAACAAATGGAACAAAATATAATACCATATAGAATTAAATTAACTTCAAATTAAATTATCTTAAAATTTCAATTTACGATTGCTTTGAATAATGTCTTGTTATACAATCCTTTTCCTACTCATCATTGTGCGTTGATTTCAATTTTTTCTCTCTGTTAGTGGTTGTCAAAGCCTTTTGTTTAGGCAAAAAGGGGTCTAAGCATTTTCTATTTTTTTCTTCTAAATAGGAAAATTTTCCATCATTTCTTTCCGTAGAGAAAAAAAATATGCCATAGAAAAATGGACGCCTAAGAAGAAAAGCAAAAAATAATGTTTAAGCTGCACAAATGCCCAATAAAAAAGCGCAACGAAGTCATAATAATACGCATTCATTATGCAAAAGGTGATAACCAGCCATAGAAATGATTAGAATGATTATTTTCCAAGCCAAAATGACAGGTATTGTGTTAGTTTTTGCGTATAATAATGTAAAAAAAAAAAAAAAAAAAACAAGACGGAAATATTTGTGGAAAATATCTTGGAAAGACAGTTTCATTAAGGGATGAAAAGAAAATTAGAATTTTTGTGTTGACGTTAATAATGGGACACGCCTAAAAGTATGCTTCTATTTATGTCACATTTGCAATGACCTCGGATATGCTATTATTTCATGACATTTTTTAATTAAAACGATTTCTAATATAATATATGTAGAATATTTAGAAAAAATATTTTTTTACCGATTTCTTTTTTATTTCTATAGAAAACTTAAACATAAGCATTGTGATGATTATTTAAAACAAAAAAAAAAAAAACTATTGAAAAAGTTTTCTATAAAAAGATTTTGATAAAATTTTTAACATAAATATTTCGATAAAATTTTCAATATTGAAATTTTGTATTTTTACAAAATTGTCTCTACAAAAATGTTGACAAAATTGTGTATAAAAAAATTAAAAAAAATGTTTGTACAAAAATTTTTTGACAAACTTTTCTTGTGAAAAAACTTTCTTAAGAAAATTTTTGAAAGAAAAAATCTAAAGACATTTTTTGCTAAAAATTTCTATAGAATAATTTTAAGAAATTTTTCTATAGGACAAATTTGGCAAAATATATGAAAAGCTTTTTTTATCACAATTTAAAAAAAATTAAATTTAAAAAATTTGTAAATTAAATTTTCTATAGAAAAATTTTGACAAAATAGATCGAAACTACAAATTCTACATAAAATATTTAAACATTTCTAAAACCAAAAATTATATTTCTATTGAGGGTTTTTTATAGAAATATTGCAAAAACAAAATTAGCCGAATTTTTTCTATAGAGAATGTTTTACAACATTTTCGATAGAAATATGAAAAAGTTCTCTATAAATGAAAGAATGATTTGGACCATTATAATAGAAAAATGATGATATTTAGACAAAAAAAATTTTAGAAAAACGTTGACAAATTTTGATAAAATTTTCTACAGAAATATTTTGATAAAATTTTCAGTATTTCTATATATATATATAGAAATATTGCAAAAACAAAATTAGCAGAATTTTCTGTAGAGAATGTTTAAAAAAAAATTTCTATGGATATATAAAAAGTTTTCTATAAAATTAAATAATGATTATTATAATAAAAAAATTTCATGATATTTAGAAAAAAAATATAAAGAAAATTTTGGAAAATTTTGATAAAATTTTTTTACAGAAATATTTTGATAAAATTTTCAGTATGGAAATTTTCTACTTTGACAAAATTTTGTTTAAAAAAATATTGATAAAAATTTTATTTTGAAAACATTAAAAAAATATATTTCTGGAGAAAAATTTTGATAAAATTTTATAAAATTTTCGGTAGAAATATTTTGTCAAAATTAAAAATTTTGATAAAATTTTCTTGAGAAAAAATTTAATAAAATTTTCTTGAGAAAAAAATTAATAAAATTTTCCTGAGGAAACATTTAATACAATCTTCTTACATTCGTTCATTCTTTATTTAATAGTAAGATTATTCAATTTTATTTCTTATCTTTCTAAAGGTATTGCACAGAACCCTGTACTAAATTTGAGGATGATCGGACTTAAACTGCGACCTGTACTTTGCACACAAAAATACATGAACCGACAGATTGACGGACATAGCTAAATCGACTCAGAATTCAATTCTAAGACGATCGGTATACTAAACGATGGGTCTCTGATTCTTCGTTCTTGGCGTTACATACAAATGCACAAACTTACTATATGCTGTACCACATTAGTGGTGAAGTGTATAAAAATATTAATCAAAATTTTGTTTAAAAAATTTTAAAACTTTTCTTTAGAAGTATTTTGAAAATATGTCAATGGAAATGTAAAAATTGTCTAAAAATTTTAGCAATTTTTTTTTAGAAAAATGTTGACTAAATTTCCTATTGAAACACAAATTTTCCTATAAAAATTTTTGGAAATTTTGTTATAGAAATATTTTTTTAGAACAATTTTGACGAAATTGGTATAGATTTTTTTTTTTAGATTTTTTTTTTTTTAGAAATTTTATAGAGAAATTATAGCAAAGTTTTTAAAAATTTTTATTTTGAAGAATTTTACAAAAATTTTACATAGAAGAATTTTACCAAAATTTTCTATAGAAGAATTTCAACAAAATTTTGACGAAATTGGTAGACAATTTGTTTTAGAAAATTTTTGAAGCAATTTTTATAGAAAAACAAGTATAGACAGCAGTAAGTTCGGCCGGGCCGAATCTTAAATACCCACCACCATGAACCAAATATTAGGATTTCCTTTGAAATTTCAGGAGGGCTTGAGGACTTGAGGACACTTCCCGAAGATACATTTAAAGATTTCACCTATGAGGACTATATCAGATTCTGGATTTATAAGAACCATTTTTGTTTGAGTTTTAGAGGAATCATTAACATCTCTTGTAAGTGTGCAAGAAAATTATAAAATAACGTCTTGATTTGAAATTTTAAATCTGTAGATTTTCACCCGAAAAATAAAATCTGGAAATTTTACATTGAGTTTCAAGCAATTTTCATGATCAGTGCGCCTTCTATACTCACAAGAAGTGAAATTGGTCTATATGGAGGCATTACCAAATGGACCGATAAAAACTTAATCCGATACGAGAATATTTACAATTTCAGGCAAATCGGATAAAAACTACGGTTTCTAGAAACCTAAGGAGTTAAATCGGGAAATCGTTCTTATGGGGGCTATACTAAAATACCGACCGATACTAACCGTTTTCGGCACACCTCTTTATGGCCCAAAAATACCTCTAGATTTCCAATTTCAGGCAAATTGGATAAAAACTACGGTTTCTATAAGCCCAAGAAGTAAAATCGGGAGGTCGGTTTATATGGGGGCTATACCAAAACATGGACCGACACTCACCATTTTTGGCACACCTCTTCAAGGTCCCAAAATATCTCTAGATTTTCAATTTCGCGCAAATTGGATGAAAACTACGGTTTCTATAAGCGAAAGACCCCAAATCGGGAGGTCGGTTTATATGGGGGCTATACCAAACCATGGACCGACACTCACCATTTTTGGCACACCTCTTCAAGGTCCCAAAATACCTCTAGATTTTCAATTTCGCGCAAATTGGATGAAAACTACGGTTTCTATAAGCGAAAGACCCCAAATCGGGAGGTCGGTTTATATGGGGGCTATACCAAAACATGGACCGACACTCACCATTTTTGGCACACCTCTTCAAGGTCCCAAAATATCTCTAGATTTTCAATTTCGCGCAAATTGGATGAAAACTACGGTTTCTATAAGCGAAAGACCCCAAATCGGGAGGTCGGTTTATATGGGGGCTATACCAAAACATGGCCCGATATAATATAGCCCATCTTCGAACTTGACCTGCGCGCAGACAAAAGACGATTCTGTGCCAAATTTCAGGACGATAGCTCCATTATTGAATGCTCGTTAGAGCCAGTTATAAAACTTCGCTTTGCACAAAACAAATAAATAATAAACAACAGAACATGCTCATTTATACAGACAGACAGAAAAACCTTTGCCTATCGGAACAGTTACTCGGGACTCTATATGGAAACTATATCGTTTATTTTTAGAAAAATTATAACTACCAAAAATCTGATCAAGAAAAATAATAAATATACCTAAATATATAATTTAAAGATCGTGGAAACTCGATATTTATTCGAATCAGATTTCGGTCAAAATTGTTCTAAAAAAAAAAAATGCGCTTACAATAATTTGCGCGGTAAATTTGATCAAAAAACCAAATTATTTATTACCCCAAGATACAACCATTTTCTTTCAAATGTATATCGAGTGAAGTGTTATATATTTATAGAAATTTTTTTAAAGATTTTTCTTTAGAAGAATTTTACAAAAATTTTGTATAGAAGAATTTTACCAAAATTTTCTATAGAAGAATTTCAACAACATTTTTAATAGAAAAATTTTAATAAAATATTCTATAAAAAATTTTTTAGAACAATTTTTGACAAAATGCTATACACAAAATGTTAAATTTTTAAATGAAATTTTTGACATAATATTTTATAGAAACATTTAAAAAAAAAATTGTATAAAAAATTTTTGACTGAATTTTCTATTTAAAATTTTTGAAAAAAATTTTTGAAAAAAGTTCTATAGAAAAATTTTCACACAATTTTCTATGCAAAAATTTTAACAGTATCTTCCATAGAAAATTTTTGACAAAAATATATAAATTTGTTTGCAAAAAAAAATGTTTAAAAAATATTCTGCACAAAATTTTTAAAAATAAAATTATAATAGTTAATTTACCATAGAACTTATTTAAAATATTCTCAAAATTGTTTCTACTTGTATGAATGCCACATATAATATATAGCTACATTTGTATAAATTCCATATCCGCAAGCAAAAGTCTACACATGCCATTCCAATTAATGTAAACTTATGTTTTTTTCGAATTATATTATGTGGACAAGTGTTTTGAAGTCTTTTACATTAATTGGCACATGGATGTGTAAGACTATTATGTTTGCGATTATGGATTCCCTATTTACAAAACGTAGCCTCTTATATAGTATGTCCGGGCATTCATACAACGAGGAGAAGAAACATATTTTGAGAAGTATTTTAAATTAAGCCTTCTATGGTATAATTAAACTTCGCTCTCATTTTATTTTTAAACAAATTTGTGCCAGAACTAATCTTTTCTTAAAGCATTTTTTTTCTTGCAAACAAATTTAGTACTATTTTTGTCAAAAAAATCTTTCTATAGGAAGATACGTTTTAAAACTATCTGCAATAGAAAATTTGTGGCGTGCCCCTGTGAAAAATTTTTCTATTAGAAACTTTTTTCAAAAATCTTATTTTCAAACTTTGTAAGATAGAAACATTCCAGTCAAAAATTTTTTAACATATTTTTTTTTTTAATGTTCTCTCTTAAAACATTATGGGTTCCAAAAATCTTCATTTAAAAATTTAACCATTTTTGTTGTATAGCACTATTTCGTCTAACATTGTTTCTAAAAACTTTTTGTTACCTTTGAGAATACTTTTATTGTAAAATCTTATCTCTATTAAACAATGTCTGTTTGAAATTTTTCTAGTAGAGAAATTGTTCCTGGTAAATACTTTGCTATACACAAACTTTTTCGTAAATTCTTCGTGGAAAGCGGAAAAGTGGGCGTTCCCGTAAAAGAAATTTCTCATACATTATACCCACCACCATAGAATGGTGACGGCGGTATAACTTCACAGTTTCATCGTTTTTTGTAACGGCGCATCCGACAATACTCGATTTACCCGACTACTATAAAAGATATCTATCTTGCAGTCAGGGAGAAATTCTAAGACGATATAAGCACTGTCCCCGTCTTGGGTTTCCGCGTCTGGTCTGTCTGTCTGGCTTGTTTGTAGTCGCTCTGAATCACGCATTCGCTACCAGCGGCGACTACATAGGAGCTATCGCCGATAACGGTCACAGGAACTCGATCTTTTGTCTTGCGGGCCGCCGAGGTCACCAAGTGTGGAAGATTGGGATATGATTATCTTCGGGCCATGTTTGGTATAGCCCCATATTAAACCAACCGTCCCGTATTTGGCGGGTCTTTCGCTTATTAGAAACCGTAGTTTCATCATTTGCAGCGACAATTGACAGAAGTCTAGAAGATTATTCTTTTGGACCTTGAAGGCACCGGTGTGCAAAATACTGGTTGTAGCTGTCCGGGTCCATGGTTTCGGTAATAAGCCCCATATAACATCGAGCCTCCCGATGTTTGGCGGCTTATTCGCTATATAGACAACCGTCAGTTTTCATCCAACTTTTGGCAGTGCGACAATCTGAAAATCTTAGAGGTATTTCGTGGGCCTTGAAAGAGGTTGTGCCAAAAATGGTGGAGCTGTCGGTCCCCACTTGTTTACCGCGTATAGCCCCAGTCATAAACGGACCCCTCCCATCTTGGGGCTTTCGCTTATAGAAACCCGTTAGGTTTTTCTCCCAATTGCGGCGAAATTGAAACTCTAGGATGATAGTTTTCGGGACCTCTGGAAGAGGGTCGCCCAAACCCTGAAATGGTGAAGTTCGGTCCCATCTGTTTTCGGTGTATTATACTAAACCGAGCCTCCCGCATGTTTACTTCCCTTCGGGGGCTCTCATATCGCACCAACCGTAGAAGCTTTTTATGGCCAACTCTTCGGCGCCCCCCTGAAATCTTGGTTCGACAACCGTCTAGAGCCGGTATTCCTTCCGGCCATCAGACAGCAGACTGCCGTGCCCGACAACCACCCGGTTATGAGTAGCTCGGCGTTCCTGGCTACTTTTCAGTTATTGCCCCCATCAAGAACGCAGTTTCCCGACTTGAGACTACCTTACGGTTTCTAGAAAACCGTAGTTTTTATCCGATTCCTGCTGACAATTCGCTAAATAATTCTTCGCTATCGGATCTACAGCTTTTTATCGGTCCGACTTTTGGTAATCGCTGTCCACTACTAGCACACATCTTCTACTCTTGTGAGTATCGAAGGTCTCCATTGATCATGAAAAATTGTCTTGAAACTCACATGTCAAACTTTCCAGATTGATGTACTTTCTCTCGGGTGAAACATTCTACACGAATCTTAAAAATTTCAAACACTCAGAGACGTTATTTTTATAATTTTCTTCCACACAGCTTACAGAGAATCGTCTAATGATTCCTCTAACAACTCAGAACAAAAATGGTCTCTTCTATAAATCCAGAATCTCATATACAGTCCCCCGTTTAGGTTCCAAATCTTGAAAGTATCTTCGGGAAGTCGTCCTCAAGTCCTCAAGCCCTCCTGAAATTGTCAAACGTGGAAAATCCCGTAATACTTTGGGCTCATGGGTGGTGGTTTGTCCGGGTATTTAAGCATTCGGCACGGGTCGAACTATAGCTGCCTGTTCCTATACTTGTTTTTCTATAAAAATTGCTCTTTCAAAACCAGATTTTCTCACAACAATTGGGGTCTACCCTAATCTCGTCAACAACTTTTGTGCACTAACTTCTTC
>PGFW01038801.1:23508-33508 GCA_003123925.1 Haematobia irritans | reverse complement strand
CTGTTGGACGCAACGTTACGGTTGAATGGCGATCGCTTCTTTTCGATTGCTAACAAACTTTTTGTTGCAAAAATGGAAGACTGAAATTTGGTTGACATGTGGTTTCAACAAGATTGGCGCTACATGCCACACAGCTCCGCGATTCTATTTGGCATTTTGAGGGAAAACTTCGGAAGAACATTCATCTCAAGAATTGGGACGGATAAGTGCGCCACCAAGATCATGCGAATTTGACGCTTTAGACTATTTTTTGTGGGGGACTACCGTCAAGTCTAAAGTCTACGAATAGCCAGAACGTATCCAGCTTTGGAGACAACATTTCGAAGAAATTCGGGCTATTCCGGCCGACAATGCCTCGAAAAAGTTGCCCAAAAATTGGACTTTCCGAATGGGACACCTATGACGCAGCCCGGTCAACATTTAATGAAATTATCTTAAATAATTCATGGACCAATCTACGTTTCAAATAAAGAACGGATTGAGATTTGCAAATTTTTATGCGTTTTTTTTTTTTTTTTTAAAGTTATTTCAAGCTCTTAACAAATCACCCTTCTATCATTGGGAAGTATCGATATTAATGAAGCGGGCAGAGTCGCTAATAGAGTTTTATTTTGCATACTTATCTGAGTAGTCTTGCAAACAAGGAGATGCCCCAACCTTTCTGTCATTAAAAACAGGCAAGAGTTTTTTGGACATTCACCTTGGCTTCTCAAGAACTGACATGAAATGATATACTGAGTGAAGGTTTTAAGGTTGAAACACAGGCTTTCCAGGATCCATCGCCTACATCAGTTTTTCAAATTGATGTTAATAACCACCAAGACATGTTTCCGCCAAATGTTAGGAAAAGCTTGACTTTGGAATAGGTTTATAGGTACTCGTTCAATAATTGATCGATACGGAAATAACAGAGACAAATATGAGAATGTGCAAGATATCGAACACGCAGTTTGGCGAGCGGATAATACTAAGCCTTCAAACATCTCACTGAAAGCTGGCATGCCTAGAGGGAAGCCAAGGGGGAAAAAATCGACCACCTTGTGGTCTTACGCGAATTTAAGTAATATGAGGGAATCCTGCAAGAAGCTCTTTAACAAGCAAAGTCCACTTAGAACCCTGAGGATTGGGACGCTTACTAAGAAGAATCTGAGAGGATACAGCGAGAAAAACTGAGAAATGCTCAGCATAAAACTTCTTGAGAATTACGTCCGATGCTTCTATTACTAGGAAGTTCTAGGATCCACCAACTCCGCTCCATCGGTTTCATTAAAACATCGGAGGGCAATTGGACAACGTCAGAAGCTGAGGGTACTATTGAACCACACATTTTTCTGTAAATCAGACGGTCGAACCATGTCCTGGCGGTGCACAGCGGGCCTCAGCGGTCGTTTCCTATTCGAGCGAAATTGTATCGGAATCTTAGAATAGATGGGCGTTAAATGCTTTTGGGACCAGTCAATTCCCCGGACCTGATGGATTTAACTCGGGCGGTAGTTACAGCAGTGTCACTGACAATAATTTCCCCTGCCGTTGTGGCGATATATAAAGGATGTATCAACTTATATATATCCAGGAAAGTGGAGGGAAATCAACAGTCGTTATTCATACTTAAGGCAGGGGAAAAGCCTCTCACTCGAGGGCGAAGGATTAAGGACAATCAGCTTTATCCTCAATTGCCTATTAAGACTCTGGAGGATGATAGATATTTATCTTAGAAACTAGGCATCGATTTTCAAGTTTGTCATTGAACGATCAAGCATGCATTACTCGATGGGCCAGTTACTGTAGACGCATTACATGAACTAGTCAGTTTTATGAAAGCCTCACCATCTGTCTCAAATAATAATTACACAATCGTGGCGTTTCTTGACATCTTTAAGGGGCGTTACAACTTAATAGTCCACCGAACTCGATATAATGGAATGACAACTCTGATGTTGATCCGTCTTTATACTTAGACTGTTAAACGAACTTCTAATTGAAGAAGACGTATTTCAGCCACACTAGGACACAGAAACAAACAAAGGTATGGTGAACAGAGGCACTCCAAGGAGGTGTATCTATTCATTTCTTACTTTGAAAATGCTTTGCCTATAAATAACCTTCTTGGTTACCTAGAAAAAGTTAAGGATAAAAGTTGCTGGCCATTACGCAGAACATGTGGCTCTAGCAGTCAGCGGGAAAATTCCATCCACGATCAATGATATTATCAGAGGGCCCTCCGGAATGACTAGAGAAATGGGCGAAAGACAATGGTTTGGGGTAAAAATCCTGCAAAGACAGAACTAGTCATGTACTGCAAAGATCGCAAAAATCCACGGGTTTAGGCCCATTTCCTTAGGGGTATTGTTGAGTGTGCAAATACCTTGGGTTATTTTTGGACAGGAAGCTGAACTTTAAGCCTTAATATTCAAGAAAGGGCGAGAAAGCACAGGTAAGCTTGTACTTCGTGCAAAAATAGGCAATAGGAAAAAAGTGGGTTACTAAACCAACAATTGTGCCATTTGGCTATACACGGACAGTGTTAGACCTATGCGTATTGTAGTCTGGTGGTCGGGCACTTCACCCACAAACAAGTTAGGACAATAGTTCAGGTATGCGCGTACTTTGTGTATCTTCAGACGATGCATTCAGCAATACGCAGGAACAAACTCCCTTAAATGTTCATTCTGCATCTGATTGCCTTTAGACATTTTGGGCGCCAACAGTCAGTGCAACAACGGCTGGTGCGGATTGCGCGGAGCTATCGCTGTGCGCGGAAAAAGTTTAGGTCCCACAGTTCGCGTCCTCAAAATAATTCCAAATGTGCCTAACGTAGTGGATTAACTTTGGACGAGTCCAGCTTTTCGACAAAATAAGTTTGAGACTCTAATCCCAACAGTGAGCATGGTGCCACAACAGACCTCAGGAATAAGAATATATAAGATTTTTACACTGGATGGCATCCTAAATGGTCGTTTCGTGAGTATATTCTAACAGATCTTGGAAACTTCGAATAGCGAAAAATTACCTAATCACTGTTGGTGTTTTTCAGGCTGAATATTAGCAATAAGGGACCAGGTGGCGATTGGCTGAGAAAGTATATGTTCCAAAAAATGTGGGTTTAATATATTACTCGACAGTCCAACATGACAATAAAAATCCTTAGGACTCTGTGTTCCTTAACTTCGCGAAACGGCCATCGACTGCCCACAAATCTCTCAATGAGCAGCGCAATATTCAGCCTAATATTGTTGCCTATTCCATGGCGAAACATACCGGGGAACTTGCGGAAGCGGAATGAATTGGCAAGGCTAGGACTACCTTACATATCTCCAGGGGAACCGAATCTGTTGGTATGCCCTTGGCTACCTGTAAGCTCATTACTGTGTGAGAAGGCTGTTTTATGATGGCAAATTGTTCGATGGGAGAATTGCAAGGGTTCTGTAAAACGATACCAAGCAAATATGGCCCATTTAAACTTAAACCGCACACTAGATTGCTAGTGTTCTCGAGACGTCAGATATCACTGCCTGATTTATCTGCTATGACGGGTCGCTGCCTGATAGGCGATTTTGCAAAAAACTATAGGCGCGAGTATAATGACTATTGTATTTGAGCTAGTCATCATGCGGTGAGGAATGTCCCTGCATTTGTGTAACAGCGCAAGCAACTTTTAGGAGCATTAGCTTCAGATTACTGGCGGGATCTTGGAAAACGTTAACTTAAGCAGTCTGTACTGTTTTTGTAACAATCTGGTTTGGTTCAACAAAGGAAAAATAATCAAGAAGGTTCAGCGGTTTTTTAAAACTAGAAGTGTCCATATGTAATAAAGTTACTTTTTTAGTTAATGGATTCTAAATGATTTGATTGATTTGATTGCTCGTAATGATTTTTTCATCAATTTTCTATGAAATGCGTTTACATCAAAAATCCGAAAGATATGAAATATTTCATCAAAGTGGAGGAATCTTCTTAAAAAAAATTGATGATAGTTATTCGTCATTAGTTGATGCAGCCCTTCATTAATTATGTTACATTTCTTCATTCAAAACTAATTAACTCTTCATCAATATTTTAGGAAGCTTTGTTCATCAATATTTATGAAACAGGCTATTCTATCCAATTTTTGTTAACTTTTTCTTCAAAATTCATGATTTTATCAAATTTGAAGTATATCTTCATCAAATTCTCATTAAATTGTTATGAAATTTCTCAAAATACATATTTCATCATAATGTTATTGAAACTTCTCAGTTTTGATAAATGTTTCATATATTTATATTTGAAATGTTTCTTCTTGATGAATTTTTTTAATTGTCTTGAAATGTTTCATCAGTGTAAAAAATATTTCTTTCAATTTGATTGAAATATCTTCATACCATTTATGTATGAAGCATCTTCATCATTTCGATTGAAACTTCATTGAATCTTGTGAAATATTTTCATTGGAGCAAAATTGTTTGAAATTATTTCTTAAAATTTAGAATGAAAACATTTCGTATATTATTTATGAAACATTTCATCTGTATTGAAGAAATTTCATTGGATTAATGAAATATTTCATTGGAGCAACTTGTTCGGAAAACTTACCGAAAAGTTACACATGAAAAACCCAGTTGAACCCATTTATCCATTGCCAAAATTGAACTAAAACTGTAGTAATATTAGACCATGATTTAGCAGATTTTTTTCAACTTGTTTAGTTGTATAATTCTCTTAAATTTTAGTAACTCTATAACATTTGTATTTTAGTTCAATTTTTACAACACCATAAGTTTATATTACCCCATTAACAATAAAAAGTCAGTTATTATTTTGATTTGCTTGCTTATTTTTTTGGGAAACCGATAATAAAAATTGGTTAACAGTCTCTTTAAAATGTCGGACGACTAAACTATCTTTAAATCAATCATTCCACAAGTACCAGAAGAAATTAAATAATTAAAGAACAACCAAACCGTTTTTAATATTATGAAAATTTTCATACATAATTTAAATTTTTTCTTTAAGCAAAAAGTACTTTATTATTAAAAACTTATGATGAAAGTTCTTAATACAACTGTTTTTTGTGAATAAAAATTATATGACCACGTGGAACAGCAGAGTAGCTTCATTTGAACCGCTGTTTCTGACATTTTGACTTATCCTTTTTTATTCATCGTAGGTAATTTTTTTCACATTTAGTTGCTGGAAAAATGGAAACAATAATGGAAAATTGTTTAAAAACATTAACACCACTGTAAAATGAAATATAATTTTAATTCTTCATTTTAGCTTGTAATTACCATATTTGACGGTGCTAAGGAATTCCACTTTCTTTTGCGGAAAACGTACTCTCATAAAATTCTGTACCTTGAAACAATTATGAGGAAATAATGAAGTATGTCTAAATAAAACTCATAAAACTGTGTTGTTATCGATTGTTGAAAGATATTTAATAAAATAAATATTTTTTAGTTTGAAAGAAAGCCAAGTTTTTAATTATAAAAATGCTTACCAATTCTCTATTAAATTGTACGCCTGAGGGAAATATAAAAAGTTGTCCAAAATTTATTTGGGTTACTCTGAAATTAAATATTTATTTATTTACATTAATAATTCATTAAATAGTTTTCGCAAAAATCTTTAATGAAAAAATAATAACATGCATAAAAAACAAATATTCTTGATATCCCTAGACAGTCATCATTCGCTCAAAAATGGCGATCACGTTAATTTCATTATACGATTTTAAAATGCATATTTAGTCAATTTGCGGAAATGTGTAAATTTAAGTTATACTAATTTGGGCGCGTTTATGAATTTTTTTAGTTATATACTACTTAAAACCAATTGAATAGAAATAAATTCAAGTTGGTCACTTTTTTCGCTCACGATGATATCAGCGCGTAGTCAAAATGACGAAGGATGAAAGTTAATGTTACAAAAAACATAAGGATGCTGTCTCAGGGTTTTTAAAAGAAAGTGGACAAAGAATCTTACCAATTCACTTATTTAAATTACAGGCAAAGGTTAGATTACTAAAAATGTGTCCCAAATTTTTAAGGGTATTGCTGAAATCTAAATATTTGTTTTTACATTAAAATAATTACACTGGTTTCAAAAAATCTGATTAAAGAAATTCACTAAAATTTAAGGTATTAAACCTGTAATTTTGATTATAAAAAGGTCATAAAAACGTAAAATATTCTAGTTGAAGAAAAGCCAATTTTTTAAAATGAAACTTTACCAATTCTCTATTTTTTAATTTGTTACGATCCATCTGGAATTCAAATATTGTTTTTACAACAAAGAAAAACATATAAAACTGCGGTTTCCAAAAAAATTAAATTAACAAATAATAATATACATAAAAAATAATTATTTTTAAAAGAAAGATCATATTTAAAAAAATACTACAATTTATGAAATAAAGCTATACGCTGAGATATAACAAAAATTTTCCAAATTCATCTGGAATTGAATATTAATTTTTTACATAGAATAATAAAAATTTCAATACACTTTCAGTTTCAACATATTTTCCTAAATATTCTTTAATAACTTTTTTCTAAACTACCGATAAAATATTTAATAACTTTCTTTAACAAGGTTTAATAAACAAAAATCCAAGAATATTCCTGCCTTTATATTCCTTGTTGCATACCTACTTAAAAGATTGCAAACAGCCCACGGCCAACGCGCAACTATGACAAACTGAGGCATTGCCAAAAAAACAAGCAAAGCCCAACTTCCTTACAACAACAAAAACAATGTGCCTTTATTGAAAAACAACGACCTCATCCAGCCAAATAAAACCATCACGAATAACAACACACACACACCAAACCACTAAATGAACAAAAATAAAAAACAACCACCAACGCTCATGTATACACAACAAAACTCAAGTAACATCATCTTTTACATTAATCACATTTACCACATATTGTCGATAAAGATTTCTCCTACTATGCATTAGTTCATCGCATCTGCTTGACATTCTTACTCTAAGTAATAATATTCGTAATGGCCACACCAGTTTATGAACGATGAAAACGTTTAACTTAAAATTTGCAAAAATTTTCATGAAATGTTATCTACCATTTTTGACGAAAATGTCTTATAATTTATTATCATTGTGAACTAAAACAATATTTTTCATTGAGGGTAATTTTTTACCAACAATTTTTTAACTATAGGAATTGTCAGTAAGAAATTTGCTACTTCACTTTCAAGTTTCATTTTTCGTAAAAAAATATTTTCTCATACAAAAAATCTTATTAGTAAATTGCACTTATATTAGAAAAGTACTTTACATTTCTCAAGTATTTTATAGACATGACAAACGACTACCAGTTAAGAAAATTTTTAGGAAAATTCCATCGTATTTTGTAGGCCTTTGAACTAAACGATTGCTACTTAAAATTTTGTAAAATTTTCTTTCGGGTATGTTAATTTTCGTTAGAGATACGAAAAATGAACTAAAATTCTGGAATATTTTGTAATAAATTATTTTGTAAAAAACTCTTTCTTAAAATTTACGAGACACTTTTTTTTCTGATGTATTTTATTATTGTTCATTACAAGTTAGTCATTGTAACTCACCACAATGTAAATGCAACGTGTAATGACAAGCTTTACTCCTTGGTAATGCCAATTTATAATGAGATTGTGGTTACTCGGTTTGCGCTGGGTAACTTGTTAACTTCTAATTGACACTGATTGACACCGTACATACCACTGAAAAAAACATGTGAAACCCTTTTCCATTAGCAAACATTACTAAACTGTAGGTAATAACTGACCATGATTTAGCCCTTTTAAGTTTTTTTCTGCTTGTCTAGTTCAAAAATTCTTGTTACAAAATTTTAGTTTTATCTATAGCATTGTTATTTTAGGCTTCAATTTTATTACCACCATATTACCCCTACCAAGCTTAAAAAACCTGTTGGCATTTAACTTGACTATTTTTTGGGAAACCCATATAAACTAAAATTTTGCGTTTTACAGTCTCTTTAAAATCGTGGACGACTAAACATATTTTTAAATAATCATATCCACAGTACAGTAAATTAAATAATTAAAGGATAACAACACCACGTTTTTCTATATATGAAAATGTTCAGTACATTAAAAGTAAACATTCTTTAAGCTAATAGTACTTTATGTAAAAAACATATGGTGAAAGTTCCTTAATTTACAATGTTTTTGTTCAAATCAAAATTACGGTTCACGTGGAAGCAAGAAATGTAGTTTATTTTTAACTCCGGTTGTTTAGACATTTTGACTGATAATCCTTGAGTTCTTTTATTCATCGTAAGTAATATTTTTCACATATCTTGCTGGAAAAAAAAAATGGAAGGAATAAATGAAAATCTTTAAATGAACAAAGTAATAAAATATATTTTTTGTACATTTCTTTATTAGTTGTTGTAATGGTGTAAGGAATTCAACTTTCTTTGGTTAAATGTCAATCTCATAAAATTTCTACACGGCATGAAAAAGACTGTTTTTTTTTTTTTTTTTTTTTTTTTTTCATTCATTATGTTTGGCTATAACATTATATTGGTTTTGGAACACAAATTTTTAACACAACTTTTGAGTTGCAAGCATATAATGTCATTTAAAAACTAGCATAACATGTTTGGGAAATAGTATGTTACTATCGTTATGAACATATTATGATTTGGGACATTAAAATGTTTGTAATATTAATATGCTTGGGATGCAAATATATTAATTTAGAAATAGCCTATTAATATTAATTGTTGTTTCAGTAGGCTTGGAGCGCATATTTAACAGGGAGCGATATTTTAATTAAGTTTGGTGGTTGTTACTTGTTATTACAAAATTAACATTTTATTTTTTCCTTGGGAATTGATCAGCTTACTTCTTTGTCCTCTACAAACCTGTGTGAGTCCTGCTGTTCGAATCCCCCGTCCGGCAAAACGATTTAAAATTAAATAAAATCTACAATTGGATTAATCTTTTTCTACAACTGTTTGTATTAACAGAAAAAAAGTGCTAATTAACTAAAAATCTCGTGGAACTGAGAAACGATGTAGGGGGAATATACAAGTTGGGCCAGAAACAAATTTTGAGCATTTCCAGGTCGAAAAACCTTGTTTGTTAGCACCTATATTACCTCGTCTTATTTTCATTATCATTATGATTGTTAAATACTTAAATAAATCAAATTAAAACTTTGAGCACAATATTGTATTGGAGAATTTTTTTTTAAGCGAATAATATCTTTTTGGGTGCAAAATGCCTTCCCAAACATACTTATATGTTCACATATAACATATCTTGTTTTTTAGGAAGACAACATTTATTGGAATTTGGATTGCAAAAATACAAAATGTTTGGAACTTTAGACTACCAAACATATTATTGTTTAGACAATATGCTTTCAAACATTTATTTATTAATCCTCTTCTTTTTATATTTATGGAAATACATTGCGGCTCCAAGAGAAACGTTTTGGAAAAAAATAGTAAACAAGAAGAATATACCAAAAGAGGTAAGCATCGAGAGGCACTGTGATGATACTATTCATATTGGAAAATTAAGTGAAGTAGCCGTAATAGAAACCCTTTTTCGAATGAGAAATTCAATTTCTAATCCCCCGATAAATTTGAGAAATTTACCGACAAAATAGAGATGTTCGATTGCGACGTTCGACAGACCCCTCTTTCCCACTGGGCACGTGCCCAGGGCCCTGCAATAGATAAGCGGCCCTAGTTCCTGCCAGATTGCTGAATTTTATTATGAAGATGTTAATGAGAAAGAGTTAGAAACATAGATGATCTGTATCAAGCTTTTTATAGGTTTGCGACTGTAGCAAAGTTGTAAACGTTGTAAACTTCACGTACGCGTCGCAAATGTAAAAAAGTGGCAAACGTCGCAAACTCAAAATACTCCAGTCCCTTCAGCTTGGCAGCGAACGATATACAAAATATGTGGGAAGAAGTTTAAATTCTCATGAATGATTTTAAAAAACTTGAGAATAAAGTTATTTCAGTTGAAGACTCCT
>PGFW01038785.1:97865-114749 GCA_003123925.1 Haematobia irritans | reverse complement strand
ACAAACTTAACAATTGTTTGATCACGTAGTCATTGGATAAATATGTCAAAAGTGATGGGTATAGAAGCACAATCCCGGCAAGGTTAAGGGTACACTACATAACCCGTGTTTTAGAGATAATTTCAATTTTAATAGAATAAAAAGAAAAAGAAAAAAAAAACAACTTATCTCCTCTTGGCAGGGATAATTTAGAAAGAAAAATAGTTTTTGCTTCCCACTTAGGTCTAGGGATTGATGATTTACTTGGGACATACGATTTTTATTCTCTGCAAAGTTTTTGACAAGAGCTTTTACGTATTACAAATTCATTTATTTAAATTGTCCATTGATATCTGATCTAGAAGTCTAGTTTCGAAGCGATAGTGAACTATTTTCTCTGTCTGGTAAATAACTCGAAGCATTATGTAGATTTCACAGTTCGGTCCTCAAAATAATGCCAGGTGTGCCTAACGTAGTGGATTACACTTTGGCGAGTCAATTTTCGACAAAAAGTTTTAGACTCTAATTCCCAACAGTGAGGCGTGGTGTACACGGACCCCGGGGAATAAAAGATATATAGATTTCTACACTGATGGCTCCAAATTGGATGGCCAAGTGGGTTTCGGTCGCTGCCTGATAGGTGAGCTGTCATGATGCGGAGGAAAAGGAATCAATAAAACACCTCTTGTGTGAGTGTCCTGCATTTTGTGTAAGGCGTAAGCAAATTCTAGGGGCATATAGCTTCAGATTACTGGCGGACCTGGAAAACGTTAACTTAAGCAGTCTGCTAATGTTTTTGGAACAATCTGGAGGTTCCAACGGTTAAAACTAGAAGTGCCCATATGTAATAGGTACTTTTAGTTAATGTGGTATCACAATGGACTGAATAGTCTAAGTGAGCCTGAATCTTAATCGGGCTGCCACTTTAACCTAACCTAACCTATTATGTAGATTTAATCGAAGTCCATTTTTTCATCTCTACGCTTAAACACGTTTTAAACAAACATCAAAAAGTTTTTCGAGGGTGGTTTGTTTTCTCGCAAAATTTCTCGGTAAGTTTTTTTTTCCAAACGTAGCGAGAAAAGATGTGCGGTATTGACTTCAAAAGGATATCCTTTATCATTGAGCCTAACATAAAACCAAGTATCAAATGAAACCAACGCAAAACGGTCACTATGACCATCTAACTTATTAATCTGCTTTCTAGTGTTTTTGTGAAAATCTCTGTTCGACGTAACGGTGAACCATTTTCTATATAAATGTGGGTATTAAGTTCGAGTTAGCGGCTAAAATCGCTAAAGTGAAAAAAGGAATAATATTATACATATATATCTGTTGCAAATTTTATTATAACTTGATGGGGAATAGCCCAAAGCAAATTTTCACAAAGTTTATTTTCTTAAAGTGGATTAATTAAGAAAAGTAATCGTGAAAAATGGCGATTTTAGCGGCTAAACTCGAAATTAATACCCACCTTACGAGGGCGGTTCGGAAACTTCAAAAATATTTTTATTTTTCAATATAATCTCCTGAAACTTCAATACAACGCTTTTCTAGCAATTCTATCCTTGATTAAAATAGTTTTCCTCAAGGTCTTCCAAATAGTGGTTTACAACTGTAATTGCATCTTCATTTTGAGGTAAAACGCTTGCCAGCAAGGAATTTTTTTTAGATTTGGGAACAAGTAAAAAGTCACTGGATCTAAATCAGGAGAATAGGGGGTGGTCAAGCCCAACTTGTACTTTAATTCGTTGAGTTTTAGCCATTGTTAAAACAACTTTTGTGTTGTAAGCCAGGCGTTTTTCTCGAATTTGTACATTTAATTCTTAATACACAACAAATGGTTGCAATAGTACTCTGAATTTATTGTTTTACCCTTTTGTAGATAGTCAATCAATAAAATATCATTTGAAAGTCCCAAAAAAACCGGTTGCCGATAACGCTTACCGGCGATTGAATTGTTTTTGCCTTCCTTTGGGACACTTCCTCCAGCTTCAGATCCATTGTTTGAAATTGTTCTTTTTCTCTGAGTATAGTGGTGGATACCATGTCTCATCAACAGTTATGAACACGACGCTAAAAAAATCCATTTTATTTCGCTTAAAACGATCAACAACATAGACGATCTTATGCGTTGATGGTGTAACGAAATGCGGCACCATCTTGCAGAAAGCTTTTTCATCTGTTAAGTTCTTCATATGCAAAATTAAATGGACTGCCGATCATTTGAGATTGCCCATGATTGTCAGAAATTCACCACTTTTATTCGTCGATCATTAATATCATATCATGCACTTTGGCTCAATTTCTGTTTTGTTGTTGTGTTTTATGGACGTCTACGTGGTTCATCTTCAACTGCTTGTACGACCACTTAAATTCAGCAACCCAATTTTTTACTGTTGCATATGAAGAGCTACTTTCACCTAACACATTCACGCAATAGTCATTATTGAACCTTTTAATGTTAAATATTTTAATGACAGCACGCCATTCTAATTTTCCATTTGTAATAAAAAATTGCGGATGCGTCTTTTTTGAACACCTGTTTCTATATGAAGGAAGTTGCCAGATCGAAACAACAATTTAACATGTGTTCATAACAGAGAATGGAAGTTTCCAAAAACACTTACTTTTTTCAGTTTTTTACCGCGTCTTTTTGTGGCTTAGGGAAGAAAGTGTCCCGAACTGACCGCCTAAAGCTGAGTACTATGTCCTTTTCAAAAGCTGAAAGCCGAGCTGGCTTTTCAACGGTTTACTTTTTTAAATTAATTATTTAAAATATAAAATAATCGGCAATCAATTCCTTTGGATCGTTTCCATCAATTATTTGCAAGACGCTGATTCAAAATATTGAATTATCTTCGTATATATATTTTCTTCTTCTTTTTAATCTTGTGTGTTTGTGAAAACCCCGAACCTGAGTACTCCACCTTAAATAGCTAAAAATATTATTAAATTATTGGAACTCCATTTTTGGCAATAGGCTCTGTAAAATAAATGGTTCCTATATTCCCACCTTTCTGGTGTAATCGATCTTTAGCGCAGCAAAAAAATCCAAAAATTTCGAATCATCAAAATGTTTATATTACATAAGCATTCCATATAATACATGCCTAAAATTTAAAAATTATAATTCAACATTCCATTAATTTTATTTCTCTTAACAGCACCCATATACTTGCAGCGTTTAGATATATGCAAGACCGGATTCAGAGAGATAAAAATAAACCGTAAAGCAGGAAATGGCAGTGCTTCAAAGAGGACTTAACGCCAACACAAAAAGACTGGTGCAATTAACAAAGAATTGCCACTCTTATCTAGCGGTACTCCAACAAGCAGTTCCACTTACTAAAAAGAAGACTGATATAAGCCAAGATACTTAAGAAACTAGATAATAGTCGAGTATGACCACAGCCAATTATTAGTGTTGCTAAAGGTTCAGACATAGAGTCTCCACGCAACCAACTCTTAAATCGTATAAGTTCCAATCAACTATACACCATTGAATGCAATACACAAAAAAGAGCCTCATCCACAAATACAAAGACAAACAACATAGAACTTTTAGCGATGAAGAAAGTCGGTGAGTCTGTAGGCCAATATTCAAGGAAAGGATAAAAAGCTTAAACTAAAGTTAATAAAAGCTCTAGACTTTTTCAAATGAAGATGTAACAAAATGGAGAGAAAAATTCGTGTCTTAGATACACCTAAGTTTCCAAGAACTAGGACGTCGCTAATATCTGCACTAGCACCTGCCGTCTATTGTTTCTGAACAGTAAACCGATGTGATGGATACAAAACAAATTTGGACACACCAAACAAAAAAGCACAAGGCGTCGCTAACAGTTAATTGCCGCATTCGAATTTGGAACAAAATCTACACTCTATCAAAAATACAGCCTTCGAAGGTTCTAGTCGACGTAGTGGTATTTACTGCTGATGCACAGACTAACCAAATACGTATCAACTATACACCCAGTAAGGAATTACTCGATCGACGAAGCCTTCATTAACATACACCCAAGGAATATGGACCATAGAAACACGAGGAAGAAGGCAAACCAAAATACAACCTTATGAATGGAAGAAATGCAATATCTGAAGAGACTGTTAAAGACATTTTGATGCCAATTCAGTTCATCTTCTCGGAATGCCGGGAAAACATTGCACGAGTGGCTAGTCAATGGAAATATCGAATGAGGACCATGGATAGACGCGGATGCAAAAGAGAATGGACCTACTACTCAGTTCGAAAATCTACTCGTAGACCGCACAATATTAGTTACAGCAAACGAAGCGATACCTCGAAATGTTACAACTAGGCGGGCAACATGCTATAAGCGTTAAAATCCATTTGAGGCAACCAATAGCGATAAAAGACAATGATATTTGTGCAAAATCAGCTGATCTCAGCCAATAAATTCTCATACAATGAACAATGATCTCCATCCATGTGAAATAACAACGAAAAAATACCCTGCAACGAATAGACGCGGTACTTTATACGCACACTAAAAAAGTCGGAACCAGAATTAATGATGCCACAGACCTTTCCGCCGGTAGTCTACAGCCTCTCAATATCCGATGGGATTGTGTGTCACTACTAGCGGCAGGTAATTGCATGGAAAGTAAGTAAGTTCTACTTTTGGAGAGTGAAAGAAAAGAATCATAAAAACTTCCCCACCGGCTACTTGGCCAACATCTGGAAAATTGTTGTGAAGAGACCGAACAGTGCTTGTAACACCTTTAGATGTTTAGCTCACACGACTTCCAGAAATAAAAGGCGTACCATGTTTGCATGTATCGATGGATATTAATAACAAACACACGTTTACAATGTATTAATCAAATCAGCTTTTAGGCGTTCCTCTTGGGCTTTCCTACAAACAACAACTAGATGGGCAGTTCACCGTGAGGCAAATTCATTCTTGCTACTAAATAAAAGTGGATACTAGGAAAACAATAATGCCGAATTCCCGATAGACGGATAGCACAGAAGAGCTTTAGATAGCACCCATACCAATTTAGCTAATTGATAAAGCCGACAAATGACGGACAAAACATCTGAGTCAACGCCAAAATCTAAAGAAAAAGCGCGAGCTAATTTGTGCCAAATGAAACTATTAACGGCCTCCAAAGTTTTGGGGCAAACAATAACATCGAAAATGCGGTGCTATCCGATCAGAAAAGTGGTCACTAACGCGCCCGAACATTGCCTGCCATTATCCCCAGCAGGCATTATTGTCAACAAACCATGGTATCCGCCACGGATCTTTCAAGCTTTAGAAGCCACGCCTCCTTCTCAGTGGCCCAAAGGCGAAGCACATTAGATTTCGAGCAAATTGAAGCAAATTCAAAATAAAGTTGCGCGAAAAGGAAACATTAAGGGAGAAGAAAAATAGTTGATTGCTTAATATCAATGCCAATTTGCGATGGGGCAAAAAAGAACTCCAGTTTTAGTTTAGCACCAAATATGCATAAAGAACGAAATAGATTTGTAATCCGTGAAGGTTGGTACACAGAACGTTAATGCAATGGATCCTCTCTTACGCCCCTGTAACTTTACGCTAAACAAGCTTCTTAATTATCTAGCGACAATTCTAGCCAATTTCTTCGTATTCGTTATTATATAGATTTCTAGATTCCATGCATATATGCAAAGCAAATATTTGTTATTAAAAATATTTAAATGGATTTCGATTTTTTTCATGTTGTAATTTTGTTCCTTGTTTTTTTGTTTATATATTTTAAATATGCAAATTATTGGCTTGCTGGTAGTAGTAAGTAAAAGAAAAGGTTTTGATGAGAGCCGGTTTCATAGTAATTAGCCTTATTTAGTTTTCTTTAGACGTTTATTTTATTCCTATCAGTCATGTTGCTTAAAAGGAAGAAAATTTAAAATAAAGATCATAATTAAATTTGAAAATATTCTCTTATCCAAAATCAGAGAAATACTATCTAGAATGTTTGTTTGGCTTCATGTATACATATTTTAAATAATTCATTTAGAAAAATACCAACAGGTAATTTACATCATAAATTTCTCGTAGTTAAAAAAAAAAGTTAGATGCTAAAAATTTCTAAAAATGGATAATGATCCAAAGCTAACACAAGCTAAGTTTTCTAATAATAACACTTATGATTGATTTTTGTTTCAAAAATGTTCTCACAAGCATTCAAATTTCCCATTTTCAAACTTTATGGCTTTTTAGATTTTAGTAACTTCCTTCCTCTCTTGGTAAAGGAAGCTTATTTATGTTCTAAAAACTACACAATTTGTGTAAAGTACAGTAGCTTATTTCGCGTTTATTTAACTTTATTTTTGTTATTGCTCTTTGTATGATTTATTCATAATTTTCTGTTAGCATTTTTATACCCTGAATGTAGCTATAGAGAAAATATATAAATTTTGATCTATTAGAAATAAATGGTAAGTTTGTTACTTTTTGTAGCACCTGAACTCTATTATTTTTGCATAAATTCCCTAATGACCAGTTAAACATTTCTTAAATATGCCAAAACCGATCGACGGGGCTTTTCAATAATTAAAAAGACTGGCTTGAAAAATAAATGCAAATTCCACATAAAGTCGAAATAATTTACAGACGATTAAGGGAGGCCAACGTGGTGCAATGTGTAGTGGTTGAATCCTTGAGGGATTCACACTCAATTTCGGTTTCAGGCATGAATACCAAAAAAGTTTCAACCGTGTTTTATAATCATTCTTAACTTTTTCGTAGTTGGTTTCAATACAGTGGTACATAAACGTTCGATGATTTTGCTATAAAAAATACCCTTTTTAAACTGAGGCTTAACATAAAAACTGTCAACACTGCTTGATTTTTTACATGAATTTCACCTCTATGACTTGTTAGTCTCAACAAAGACGCAGTCGCTTTCAAGCGATCTAACTTAATACACAGGATTTAGTTAGGGGCGTCCTTTTCTAGGAGTTTTTTGTAAATAGTTTCAAAGTTTTGATAAGCGATATATATAGCTTAATTAATCTCCATAAAACAAACATACTCTACTCGGAAATAAATCAAACAGTATATGCCGTTAGCGATCCATGATGCTGAAGAAAGTTAATATAAAATATAGAGAGGATGATTTGCGTTCTGGGACAAGCTAAGGTTTTTAAAATATAAAACGCGTAAATCCTGAATATAGCGACCTGTTCAAGAATTCGCAATTCAAGACTCATAGTTTTTTTAGATTAAATTTAACCTCAAATTGACTTATTGAGCGCTGAATTACCTTCAAAAATGGGGCGAGAAAATTTATAAATGTAATTCCCCTATATCTTTTATATGACCTGTTATGCCATCGTATTCCCATGGTTAAAATAATGAAATAACAATTAGCTTCAGTCTTTAGATGATTAAATAGGAAGGAAACGTTGATTTTCATTCGAAAGTGGCATTTATTTCCCTCCATGAATAACCTTTCTCATTAACAGGGTAAAATTTTCCATTTTAAAAGAATGTGACACTTTGAGAAAAAAATTTTAGCAAAGGTCAATGCAAAAATAGTTTCGGTGCTTCTTCTTTTTTAGTTAAGTAAATATTATTTTCAGAAATATTAAGTTAATTTATTCATTATGAGCTAAAAATTTTTAAAGGGTTTTGAAAATCAAAAACCTCGTGTCTCGCTGAAATATGAGACATGAACGTTTTTGATATAAAAATGCTCAAATTGTCATCTCACCCGGATCGTTCGTCTTAAATCGTTCACAAAGAAGAACGACAGTGTTTTTAGTTTGGATCACATGCCTTTTAACAATAGATAAGAAAATGATTGGAACAACGAAGCTTAATTTCAATTCTCGCAACTTTATGAATTGTCTCATATTTGTTTTTATACAATCCATTAATTAAAATCATGTTACACAAATATAGAAATTAATTGGTATAGATTTCGATTTTGAAATTTAATTTTTAACGGAAAGTAAATACACATTAAATATATATTAACATCGAATGCACAATATGCAAAATTATTGTAAAATTTTTGGAATAAAATGAAAGCACTTCTCAAAGTGGACCACCAATGGTCGCCTAAGTTTTGGTTTCACGAATTCTGGGAGAGGTCATTATAAGTAACCTCTCATAATGACACCTCCCAAATGTTATAATAAAGCAAACGTCTGCACGTACAATTGTTCTACTTTTGAAAGAGGTGTTAGTTTTCAACAGTGCGTGAGAGTAATGTATAGTAAAATGGTATGACTGCATTCTGCAAGTAATACCATACATATTAAGGAAACTCTTGTGTTATCTAAATTCCTTTTTATTTTGAATATGTTGAAATTGTTTAAATTGTCCATAATAAAAACTTGAAATGTTTCTATTAGTCAAAATCGTTAGTTGTATAAAAATTTATTAGAATTAATTCAATAAAAAATAAACTATCAAAAAAAAAAAGAAAAATTATTTGATTTGTTATTGTCTTCTTAGTATAAAAGTTCCAATAATTTGAATGATTTGATTACTTATTTATGCAGTGCCTGTAAATTATGCTTTGATATTTCAACAGTAATTAATTTGGAACATATTTCATTTGCAAGGTAACCAGCCAATAAGTTAAAATTGCTTACACCAAACGGGGAATATATCTTACCGTAACCGATCCAACTATCAATACTTTTTCAATGCACAGCCGGAGAAAGTATCCTCCATTAATTACTTAACATTAATGCACTTAAATTTCACATCCGATCCTTCCATAATGTACATTTATACATCTTTTTTGTTTATATTTTTAAAAAGGTTGTCAAATAATTGGCTCTGTTTTTAGCACTTGAACAAAACGTAAGCAGAAAATAGCCTACCCAATTTGGTGACTTTTTAGAGCCAAGAAGACGAAGAATCTTTATTGCGACTATTGCACGAGGCTGTGGATAAGTGGATTGATAATTGGAATCTTAGATTCACCGAAAGCCAGGCAAATGGCTGGAAGAAGAAACTATGAATTCAAACTGAATTTTTGCGAAGAGCAATAGAGGTAAGTTAGTTTTTTTCTAATTACGCATATAATTTGGCAAACAAAATGGTGGACTTTGCAACATACGTTTGTACAAAATATTCATGCCTGTTATGGGAACTCACCGCTGTGTAAGCACCACACAACAAACATTCTTACAGCGGCTCTCAGAAACGTGAGTTGTTCTGGCTCACATTCTTCACACCTCTCAGAAACGTTTGTTGTTCTGGCTCAGCATGTGAGAACACCCCTTTTTCGGCTTTTGATCGAAAACCTGGGGGAACACCTGTTTAACTCTACGGGTTTTGACGTTTTTGTCGCCTGAATTCCATCGTACCGACTGGCGTCTAACACAATGTAATTTCAGCACCCACGTTCACTCCTGCCGGTAGGGAACGTATTCTCGATGTCCATCAAATAATGTGGCATGGGTTGAGCGCTGTATCGAATGCTTTCGATAGGTCAAGCGCCACGAGGACCGTCCTAATGACACGGCCTGGGATGATTAAGTCCTTATTGATATCGTGTCGCAAATGGCATGTAAGAGCTGTCGTCGTAACTTGTGTACCGTTACAGAATCCATGTTGATGGTGGGCAGACTGGAAAATTCTCCACAAGGCTAGGGAGGAGTAGTGGCCTCAAGTGTCCTTGGCTACTGCGAGAGAAAGGGATATCGGTGCTTGGTACGATTCACCTTTACTCGAATCTTTGCCTTGGTTTCAGTAGTGGAATCACCCTTCCCAATCTTCCAGACAATCGGGTATAATGAGTGATTCTAAGAACAAATTGAGGAGTTGCCTGGTCAGGTACTCAACTCCAGTATTCCAGATGCTTCAACATTAGCATTGAAATTTCCCGTCGGGGCCCAGTGGCTTTTAGATGGTTTCGCGCTGTTTGAATCGACACTGGTAACTTCGGCTGCAGTAAATTGGTGTTTGTGTCGTCGCCTTCGGAGACCCACGTATGCGACGTGTGGCTCTGCCTTTTCGCTCTATTCACTCTCGGGATGCTCGACAAACTGTCGGTTAAAAGTATTTGGCGCAATCTCTTGGATCAAGTCACAGTCACGTTGCCAAAGTGACTGAAACCATCATGGCCCTTGTAGCGGGGTTTTCGAGAGGGCTTTAACTGTTTGGAACCCAATTTAACGCAAGTCCCCTGTGCCTAAGTTACATTGCTTCGGTGGCTCTAACCAAGGGTGTTCACGCGTTGCATGCTCATCGACCTATCTACTCAATCCTCCTTAGATTGGTAGGTTCTCTGGATTCTAGGATCAAGCAGGGTTACCGCACACGCGTTCATCACGGGCTCGTCCTGCGAGTCCCGCCGCTGTCGGATTGGAAGATTGGGCCTCAACTTGGGCAATTTCGACCAGCGGGTATGAGCGAGCGGCTGCTGGCGTTTTGATGATGTCCGGAAACGCCCCTCTGGGCAACATAAAACATTGAGAGGGGGAGTCGGGAAGCTCCACTGAGCGGCGATCGTGAATTTGCTCTGAAAGCCTTCCCAGTTGGCTTTTTCTTTGATTAATAAAACGTCCTGGCGTTCAGAGGTTAATGAAAAATCGTTTGAAAGGTCCGGTTGATGGTGAGAATTATGGGGAGGGTGTCGCGATCCCAATGAAATGACGGGTTGCCAGGAGACGGCATTTATCAGACCAAGACGACGCTTAAAGATAAATCTGGCGAAATGCTGCAGTCACACCATAATCCTTCGTCGGGGGCCTCTTCGTTCACGCAGTGCAAAATGTGGAGTCATCTATATGCGCTCTGCCAAGAGAGAGTAATGCCGGTTCTGGTCATGGTAGCCTAAGGAGAGAATGCAAAGTTTCATAGTGGGCAATGTAAAGTCTCCAGAACCAATGGTATGACCGCTCAAAAAGCCAACTCAATGTTTGGGCTATAACCTGGAGGCAACAGCTACCCAACCGGCGTATATACACATTGTAATAGCTCTATCTGCGGCAGCCCCCAGACTTGACTGCTACCACCCATGACATTCCATATAAGGGTCACAGTAGTGTCTCGGCACAAGCGGAATAGGTCTATAAATGCACGGAACGGTGTATATGAAAGCCAGGCCGCTACCCATCCACTGTCTCGTGCGACTGCGCGGGTTCTGAATCAGTGACATTGTATCCATCACAATGGCGCTAGGTTTCATAAAGTCCACGATCACGCTAATCTTGATGCGCCGGAGACCCGCTGCAAATTAAATTGCAAAAAAATGCACTATCCGGAACTGGAACAACAATATTGGGTGTGAGATGCTGCGGCGGAGTATTTGTTGATACGGGAGATGTCGGGGGGGTCGCATAGTCAGACGAACCACGCTGCTTGGGCTATCGCTGGCACCGCATCCTGCCAGCGTATTCAGTATGACTATGGACTCCCGCAGCGATGTTAAGAGCCCGGAGCACGTTCGCGGGTTACAGCCTGACCGAACGGGTGGCGTGGATCGAGGTTTTCGGCAGACGTGAACAAGTAAACGATGGTCGCGGGGTTCTGCCTCTAATCCCGGCTCGGAACCAACAGCAAACCGGAGAAAGGCTCCCCGGAATTCCACCGCTTCTCCACACAAAGTCGGGACGAGAACAATCCACGGTCACTGAATGTGGCAGGCCGCTGGCCAATGGATGGGTCCAATCGGGTACGGATCCGGTAGCACAGAACCGCCTGACCGTGGGGAAGGTTCGTGTAGCATTTCAAGTCACCTGTACATATAAAAACAGATTTCTGCATGAATAAAAACGCCAAAAAGAGTCCAACCGGGAACCTTACCACCCATCGGAGTGTTAAACGAATTAACAGCTAGTTTACAACTGGAAAATTTAACATTTGATGTGTGGTGACTTTTCTATGTATTTTGATCTGCCTGAATTCGAAAATGAAATGGAGCTGATATTTGAGTCAATTGTAAAAACACGTGTTTGTGAAAATTCGCCTATTTTCATCGATATATTTTGAAGCCACTTAACTTATCACAGATCGCGTTGTTCGTTTATCTGCAATACACTTGCATTCAAGACCAACGATAGATCGACAATGTTCTAACTCGAGATATAATTTGTTTGAGTGAAAAAAGGCGAAAAACTAAAAATAAACGCGATATCTCAAAAATTTTAACCTTATTTTCAATGTAGCTTAAAAAAAAAACATATATTTAAAAAAAAAATTTAGAGTCGAGTAAAAGTTAATACACGATAGAACCTTATCTCCAAATTTGTTTTTACCTTTTAATAAACAAATTTTTGTAATTTCGACAGGTAATTGTTGTATTATCCTCTTCCAACAACATTAAAGATATCATCCCATAAGTCATTATCTGGGCATTAGCCACCAATAAATTGAGCAAAATCCATAAAGCCAAACCTTTTAAGCAAATTTGAACCATAAACTAAACTGGAAAACCGATTATATACGTATAGTTTTTACGTATTTCTCTCGCAATTTCATTAGCTATAGGCTGATAGGATTATTTCTATAGATTTTTTTCTCTTTGGCTATTGTGCGATGTTTGTATTGCTCTTCTTTTTTCCCCCAATGAGATGTGAAATACAACTAGCATCACAGAGTTGTATTAGTTTGCAGAGATTCTTGCGGTTATTTTTGAATGTATGGTTCATATTTGTTTAAGATATACGCTGGTAAGGAAACATAAGAATTATTTTGCCGAATATGAGTACTACTTCGTTAATTTTAAAACTAAATTTACTGGGATTAGTAGTTAATTTGTTCGTTAATAAAATGCGCACAATGGGTGGAAATTTAACAAATTCCATATTGATTGTAGTATATATTTTGTTCGACCCAACCCAAATAGTGACAGAAATGAGTTAATTTTTTTAATTAAAAATTTAAAAAATATTCAATCATTAGTTAACCCATATACACGTCAAAATGAAACTGCTGAAAGCAAAAATGGATTTATGGGGTTTTATTAATTCAGTAACGACTAAATAAAAACTGACACTTTTTAATTCAGTAACGACTAAATGAAAACTGACACTTTTTAGAAAAAGGGATGTCCCCATGTATGTGGACATTGGGCAGATTAGGTATGAAATTCTCCAAAAATCTCCATTACCTGGTAATAGAATTTTTAACTTTTTATAACAATAACTTAACAGTTTTTATCTACCACACAATCGAGATATTAAATGCCAAGAAGTTATAGATTTTTTTCACTTGGTTATCCGAATAATAGCAAGAATATAACGCACTGAATATGACACTTATTTATCAAATGCGACAAAATGTCGGTTTATACCTTATTTTATTTATTTAAATTATACTAAACTTATAGTAAATATAATATGAGTATGGGGAAAATAGAGGGAAGCTTTAGCAACTGAGGCCATCAGCTAATTATACTTTATATTAAAATTACAAAAATAACGGGTAGCTCGTAGTTGTTTCATTTTAAGCAGGAGTCCTCATATGGGGACAGAGAGCGGCAATGGGTTAATTTTGGTCACCACAGAAGCTCACTAAACAGTGATCTAAACAGATCATATTATTCCTGATTAAAATTTAGCTCCTCTATCTCTCAAGATTCAATAATATTTCCATTATAAACTTACGTCTCTTTCCAACTTTGTCATAAATTATTTTATAAATTCCCCACATGTCTACTCAAGTTGATCCATGTTGATTTAAACATTTGATTAATTTGAATAAATGTATATAGATTCCATTATAATTCGAATTACATTTTATTTTCTTTCCGATAATGATCTATAACAAATTCTCATATTTTATAACGACATTAATTATATTAAATTCACCATCAGTATAAATTAAAATATGATGGAGTTTAGCTCTTTTGTTTTTCTGTCTCCACTAACTTAACTATGAAAGTTTTGATATTTTCTCGGTAAATTTCATCCACTTATGACTAATCGTGTTTTATATGTGTACTTATAGACAATAAAATCCATCTGTGACAAATGAAATTCTTACAAATTGAATCAAACTTTATCAGTGCATTCAAAATGTATAATAATATTTATTAATCATTGTTTTTCGAAAGAGCGTAGTATTTGGAGTTTTGTGCTAGGTATATGTTGTTGTTAGTTTTAAATTGTGCGTTTTTGTTGGATCCATGGTAATGTTAGTTTTGCGCGTTCCAAAAAATAACAAATACGAATGCAATTACATTAAAACAAACTTAAATGTTTGAGACACGTAGCATTGGAATAAATATGTTCAAAAGTAGATGGTATAGTTATAAGCACATTCCGCGGCAAGGTTTAAGGGTAAACACTTAACATTAAAACCCGTGTGTTTAGAGATAATTTCAATTTAATAGGAATAAAAAAAGAATAAGAAAAAAAACGAACTTATCTCCTCTGTGGCAGGGAATAACTTTAGAAAAAAATAGTTTTTGCTTTCCCACTTAGGATCTAGGGATTGTATGATTTACCTGGGACCATTACCGATTTTTATTCTCTGCAAAGTTGTTTGATCAAGGCTTTTACGTATACAATTCAATTTATTTAAATTGTCGCATTGATATGCTGATCTAGAAGTCTAGTTCGAAGCGAAGGACTATTTTCTCTGTCTGGTGAATAACTTCGAAGCATTAGTAGTTTCCACAGTTCGGTCCAAATAATGCCAGAGTGTGCCTAACGTAGTGGATTACACTTTGCGAGTCCACTGTTTCGACAAAAGTTTGAGAGATCTAATTCCCAACAAGTTGAAGGCGTGGTGTACACGGACCCCGGGGAATAAAAGATAATATAGATTTCTACACCTGATGGCTCCAAGATGGCCAAGTGGGTTTCGGTGGTTCGCTGCCTGATAGGCGAGCTGTCATGATGCGGAAGGAAAAGGAATCAATTAAAACACCTCTTGTTGTGAGTGTCCTGCATTTTGTGTTAAGGCCTAAAGCAAATTCTAGGGGCAATATAGCTTCAGATTACTGGCGGACCTGGAAAACGTTAACTTTAAGCAGTCTGCTAATGTGTTTGGAACAATCTGGAGGTTCCAACGGTTAAAACTAGAAGTGCCCATATGTAATAGGTACTTTTAGTTAATGTGGTATCACAATGGACTGAATAGTCTAAGTGAGCCTGAATCTTAATCGGGCTGCCACTTTAACCTAACCTAACCCTATTATGTAGATTTAGATCGAAGTCCATTTTTTCATCTCTACGCTTTAAACAACGTTTTAAACAAACATCAAAAAGTTTTTCGAGGGTGGTTTGTTTTCTCGCAAAATTTCTCGTAAGTTTTTTTTTCCAAACGTAGCGAGAAAAAGATGTGCGCGGTATTGACTTCAAAAGATATCCTTTATCATTGAGCCTAACAATAAAACCAAGGTATCAAATGAAAACAACGCAAAACGCGTCACTATGATCGCATCATAACTTATTAATCTGCTTTCTAGTGTTTTTGTGAAAATCTCTGTTCGACGTAATCGGTGAACATTTTTCTATATAAATGTGGGTATTAAGTTCGAGTTAGCGCGTAAAATCAGCTAAAAGTGAAAAAAGGAATAATATTATACATATATATCTGTTGCAAATTTTATTATAACTTGATGGGGAATAGCCCAAAGCAAATTTTCACAAAGTTTATTTTCTTAAAGTGGATTAATTAAGAAAAGTAATCGTGAAAAATGGCGATTTTAGCGGCTAAACTCGAAATTAATACCCACCTTACGAGGGCGGTGCGGAACTTCAAAAATATTTTTATTTTTCAATATAATCTCCTGAAACTTCAATACAACGCTTTTCTAGCAATTCTATCCTTGATTAAAATAGTTTTCCTCAAGGTCTTCCAAATAGTTGGTTTACAACTGGTAATTGCATCTTCATTTTGAGGTAAAACGCTTGCCAGCAAGGAATTTTTTTAGATTTGGGAACAAGTAAAAGTCACTGGGATCTAAATCAGGAGAATAGGGTGGGTGGTCAAGCAACTTGTACTTTAATTCGTTGATTTTAGCCATTGTTAAAACACTTTTGTGTTGTAAGCCAGGACGTTTTCTTCGAATTTGTACATTTAATTGATCCAAAAGGTTGCAATAGTACTCTGAATTTATTGTTTTACCCTTTTGTAGATAGTCAATCAATAAAATACATTTGAAGTCCCAAAAACCCGTTGCCATAACCTTACCGGCCGATTGAATTGTTTTTGCCTTCTTTTGGGCACTTCCTCCAGCTTCAGTCCATTGTTTGAATTGTTCTTTTATCTTTGGAGTATAGTGGTGGATCCATGTCTCATCAACAGTTATGAAACGACGCTTAAAATCCATTTTATTTCTCTTAAAACGATCCAAACAAGCTGTTAACAAATGCGACACCCATCTTGCAGAAAGCTTTTTCATCTGTAGTTCTTCATGCAAAATTAAATGGACTCGATCATTTGAGATGCCCATGATTTCAGAAATTTCACGCACTTTTATTCGTCGATCATTTAATATCATATCATGCACTTTGGCTACAATTTCTGTTGTTGTTGCTGTTTTTGGACGTCTACGTGGTTCATCTTCAATGCTTGTACGACCACTTTAAATTCAGCAACCCAATTTTTTACTGTTGCATATGAAGGAGCACTTTCACCTAACACATTCACCATATCATTATGAACCTTTTTTATGTAAATATTTAATGACAGCACGCATTTCTAATTTTTCCATTGTAAAAAAAATTGCGGATGCGTCTTTTTTGAACACCTGTTTTACACCTATATGAAGGAGTTGCCAGATCGAAACAAAATTTAACATGTGTTCATAACAGAAATGGAAGTTTCCAAAACACTTTACTTTTTTCAGTTTTTACCGCGCTTTTTGTGCTAGGCGAAGAAGTGTCCGAACTGCCCTCGTAAAGCTGAGTACTATGTTCCGTTTTCAAGCTGAAACCGAGCTGGTTTTCACGGTTACTTTTTTAAATTAATTAATTTAGAAATATAAAATAATCTT
>PGFW01038785.1:14128-33085 GCA_003123925.1 Haematobia irritans | reverse complement strand
AATTTTTTTTTAAAATTGGGTATAGGAATATTTAATATTGATTTGGTATTGTATTACTTCTTAGGTGTTTATGAAGAAAAATTTAGCATATATTCCGATCTGAATTCATAAATTTCGCTTTAAATGCCGAAAAAATACTTTGATTGAAGCAGATGTATTACTTTGTTGGCCCGCGACACAAAGTATACATGCGCTTCAAATCAGTATTTTTGTCGGCATTTAACAGATTTTGGAATTCAGATCGGAATATATCTAAATGTTTTTCAATAAGAACCTAAGGAAGATACCATACAAACTCATATTAATATTCCTATATCCATTTTAAAAAAACTCCAATACTAACCACTTCACAGGCTTCCACCAATTTATCCAGTGTGCTTGTATGCAAGTACGATGTTAATACTGAATTGAAATTGCATTATTAACACGCTTCCGTTCTTCGTCTAAAACGTTTTTCAACATGCTTCATATATTCCGACACCGTGTTACTACTAAGGAATGCCTCAGATTCATGTTTGTAAAATGCCGCAGTTTCGGCTAAAATTTCTTTTCAAAATGATCACGATATACAGACAATTTTTGCTTTGTCGAATCTTTGTTGTCCATATCTCTTCCTCATCAAAACCCCATCATTCCACTAAGCAGTTTGATAACATCCCCCGACTAAAGAAAACTAACGGAGCTTATGCCTGTCATCATTTACTCGATTACTTCGAGGGACTGAGACAGCATTGGTCACTGGTTCATTTTTAGAACTTTGAACAATTGTTCCTTTCCCATGTGACTAAAGCCAAGCGATAAGATTTCATAAATGCCTTTTTGGCTTCTTCATATTCACGTTTTACCCAGTGACGATTCAAATAGAAGACACAATGCCATTCAGAACAGTGCTGGAAAATTGATAGGCTACCCATTGTTTGGATATAGTAATCTAAGAGAACCTCTTCCACCTTAATTGCCTTAAAATTGGTGAGAAGATCTGATAAATATTTCTTTAAAAATTCCTTAAGGCGTTCATACAGCTTTTTCCCCACCAACTGAGCTCCACCCAATTATTTGGTCGATTTGTATTTTATTTTGAACGGTATTAACACTGGTACAGTAGTTATAGACCAATATGTTAAAGTTGCATATACGTTCTTTTGTCAACGATTGCTCTCGTTTAAATACTTGTTTAATTCCCTTCTCCAAATCGGTCCATATTTCATCCAAATTTGTGTGTTTTCTGTGCAGAAGTTCCATGGGAACTTGACGTTGCATATTTTGCTGATAAGTAATCGGCTGTGTTGGGATTAAGTTATTTCCTGGATCTCGTTGTTATAGCGTTGAATATATAGCACAAGAATGATGTATTTCAAAGGAAACTAATGTTTCGTTTTTTCGTAGATATTTTTTAATCAAAGTTTTCAACGGTTAAATTTATTTATTGAGTCCTTTCCCTCTCACGATAACACAGTTGCCCCTCCTGGAGTAAAATGTTATTCTGGAAATGAATGAATTAATTAGAAATTAGTTAATGATATAAATGGTATTTGTCATATTTCAAAATTTTTAGTATTTGAAATATCGCTCATACCACCGGAGGACTCCCAAGGGTAGCCCAAGAAGCAATAGCAGTCTTCTCGGGACACGGTGTTAAAATTTATTTACTTCTGCGAGCCCAATTATTGACACGACCGAACTCATGATCCAGTCTCTTATTCAATATATTTGATATTGCTCTCTATATATATCAGATTGACATCCATTTGCACAAGAGTAGGAATTTAATGCAAAATTGGTATCATAAAAATGTAACTGCCGAATTCTTTTTTAAATCATTCAGACTTATACTAATTCACAAAAGACTTATAACTTGCACACAAAGGTATGTGTTCAATACCAGTTTCGACGAACATCAAAAGTAATTCAGCTTGGATTAACCCTTCGGTAAGGCTGGTAATGTCACCAGTGTAACGAAGAGTGTGTTGAAGTACTCTTTCATCCCTTTTCATTGAACCAAACATAAAATCGGTCAGAATTCATTAAGAGAGCAGTTCATCACTTATGGTATCACAACGGACTGAATATTAAAAGTGAAGTCTAATAGTGGGCCTAAAATAACGGGCTGCACATATATACCTAAACTAGCCTAAACCTATCCATACAGTATCTCAACAGCTAAGGGTCTGTTCGTAACCAAAACTTTTTACTAGCATTGGTACAAATTTAACGTAAATTGAGGTAAGAAATTTGACATTTGTTGTAAATTATTGAGATTTACGACATTATATTATTATATCAAAACAAATAAAAATCAGTTTTATTTATTAAAGAAATGAAAACAGCTAATTAGAATTTTTTTCTCTCCATAGTAAAAAGTTCAGTTTCGTACAGGCCCTAAGCATAGAAAAAATAAGTGATAGATGACCTGTCGCTCTCCGAGCAGAAAATGTTGAAGAAGCCCAAATTAATTTTCTGACATTTTGTTTTGTGTTTTTCGTAAAGAGATTTCCTCAAAATTAAATTTTGTATTTTCGCGGTTTTGTTTTGGCACAGTGGGCCCGTTGTAAAAATTTGTTGAACATTTTATTTTCAAATTTGCGGTTTTCTCAAATACTTTTCAAATGAAGACTTCCGTGAACGTGATAGCTTAGCTCAAGCCATTTCCAATGAACCTAGATCTCTAACCGCACGCGGTTAGTTTTGGCACAGTGGGCCCATTTTTGAAAATTTGTTTTTTCCAATTTGCGCTTTTCACAAATACTTTTCTAATGAAGACATTTGTGATTATGAAAGCTGAGCTCAAGCCCTTTCCAATGAGCCTAGTCTCTATAGCACAAGCGGCTTAGTTTTTGAATAATAAGCAAAATACTAAAAATCCAAATTCGAAAAAAGGTTTGGTGATGGTTTGTGTCTCGGCAATTTTTTTTTTTGCTGCAATTTTCAAATTCGAATTTATCTTACACAAATCACATTTAGGAGTTTTCACGATATGCACATATGGTGTTTGGCTACAGAGGGAGATGTTTTATGTGGTATTTATGAAATTATTGTCCAAATCTTTTCCCGATTTAAATAAGGTGCTCGTATTTATTTTTTTATGTATTTCGTTTCATTATTAACAATTCTGTAGCCCTGTAAGTAAATCTTCTTGGCTAATAAATAATAATGAGATGAACAATTATATGTACATAACAAATATTATAGCAGATAACAACATTTCAATGTTGATTTCTTTGAGTTTTGCTGATAGAGTAAGATTGACTTTCATGGTGCTTTTCTGAAATTGCTTCAGTCATTAAATTTTTTGATTTCATATCAGGGCGCTGATGTCCATATTCATATACGTATTTTATTTTCACACACATATTGGCATTGGTTTTGATTTTTTTTACAGAATCCACAATCATTCAGGTCAATTAAAGCTTTTCATGGCTATCAAACATTAATTTACTTCCGCTTACCTGACGCCACTTATCAATCAATTACTACGACAAAGCAGTCAACGATATTTGCGGACACATTAAAGCCCCATGTTATATTCAATCAACAAAAGATCTCATTAAACAACAATTAACCATGAAGGTTATAAACTTCCAAAAAATATACAATGCAAAAAGTGAAGGTTATTATCAGTCTCCTCCATTGGCAATTTACACCAGCAGATAAATTGTATCGTCGAACTAATCACATCAGCGGTATGGATCAATATCGAGGTATTACAAAATATAATGAACATATTTGAGCCTATAAATTTTTAATTGTAGAATAACTTAAATTTAATTAGAAACTTCACTATCAGCGCGAATATTCGAGTCTCAACATCGATTATAAAATTAAAATAATTGAACAAAAACATATGAGCTGAACTAAGATGGGATTTTTGATACAATTTTAAATTGCAAATAAATCACATTGAGGAAAGTTGAAGACTTCACAATCTTCAACAACTTACCAATCATTGCACACCGAAAATTTGTTTAAAATTTTCGTCACACAAAAGACAACCAGACTAAATATATTGGCCTCAAAATATAGGGCCATATAAGTATAAGGCCTTACATTATATGAACCACATTAATTAAAAGGCCAATAAATATAGGCAAAAGACATCGTCGATTTATAGCAAAAAAAAAAAGAAATTACTTTATATGAAAACAAACAGGAAGTTATTTCGTAAATTTCATGTTGAAAACTTTTATGCATAACAATGTAATTGTCATTATGGCCTAATACTACAAATCCAAGCTTATGTTTTTAGAAAATCTTTGTCTAATTTGATTTTCAGAGTTCTTTTGTTTTTATAATTTTACTTTTGACTTTTTATGCACTTTTATTTATTCCCCATATTCAATGTTGCGTTCGCTTTGGTTTTCTGCTCATTTTTTTGTAATGTATGCAATTTCTGTCTCTTTCACACCTTTGACTATTGCGTTGGCAACGAGTTATCTTGATCTTGCTCTCTTTCACACTCGAATTGTTAACTTGTCTTTGATTTCTTCAATAACATTTAACTTTCGAAATTATTTGTTTTTGCACAATAATTTATGAAGTTTTAAGCAAAATAACATTTTACCACCATTAAATCTTCATTTTCCTTATAACTTATATATGAAAACACACAAAATTAGGTAAATTTTCGTTGGACAGTTGGTTCTTTTTTGAAAGAATTTGTTTTTTGGACACACATAACCACAAAAATGTTCGAACATACACATCAAAATTATTTCTTTTTGGATTTGCTGGAAGTTTGAATGATTACCTTTCAGTAATTGAATTGTTTGTTATAAACTAATAATTTATTGTAAATCTGCTTCGAAATGTGCAATTAAACCTTTCTTTCGTTGAACGTTAATAGCTTACGACTTATATGCAAGAGACTTCATAGCTAGTGTTGAGAAAGTAACGAGTATTTGATTACAAGTACTCGATACTGACTAATTTTTTGAGTACTCGTTACAATTAAATGAGTACTCAATATCTTCAATACAATCCAATTAAAAAATTGATTGAAAATGCAAATATAATCAGTAAACAAGTATATAAGGCCGAATCTTGTGTACCCTCCATCATGGATTACGTAGCAACTTCTACAAAAGACTGTCATCCACAATCGTATTACTTGGGTTGTGGTAATACAGTCTGTCAAGAAATGTGTTTTGCAAATACGTTTGTTAAAAAATTATGGTTTATAGTTTTGTTTTCAAAAATTACCAATATATGAAAATTTAAAAAAAAATATTTTAATTATGTATTTTTGCAAAGTATATTCATACGTACACAGGCATTGCTGCAAAAAAAATAAAATAATTAATATTCAATCATTTTCTGGAATTTGACAAATATTTGCAATGTCAAAAGACTTTTATTGATCATACTAGTACTTACCAGATGACAATTATCAACTTCCCTAACATCCATCTAACTAAATTGTAAGTTATCCATACGTATCGCGCATATATTAGACAAAAACAAGTAAGGAAAGTCTAGCAGGCCGACCATAATATTATATCCTGCCACCACTTTGGTAGATCCACATTTTTCCAGATACCATATCAAAATCCGTAATATGTGTTAGGTGAGCTATGTTATGAAGATTTTTTGTCCAATGTTACAAACATTTAAATCTGATTGATCTGGACACAATTTTATTAGGCTCTACAAAATCTACAGACTAAGAATTTAAGTCAAGGACATAATGCCCTGTGGGATGCCAAACACAATGTTAGTTTAATAAAAATATAGTGCAAACATTCTTAAGAGCTGAAGCCAAATTTTAGGGCAACTTCACGCAAGATGTATATATGATTTATCGACGATATATATGTGTGATTAGAAGTAGGTAGCGAAAAAATTTAATTGCGCCCATTTACACAGGATATTCAGTTTTATTCCGGGACGACAGTGCTCGTTGTGTGAACATATCCCATATTATCCTGTGACACATTATAAGTTATGGTCCGACAGGCCATATCGATACTGCTGGCATGTTTATGGGATCGAAAACAATTACCGATATTATTTTAGTCATCGCGAAAGTCGTGTATCGAATCCGACACCGATCAAACACAGGACATTCCGTCAGGAATAACTGACGAATCAATTATTTTTTATATTCGGCGTCGACTTGCTAAATAAACGCGAAGTCGGCGGACGGCTAACGAATTTTGGCGGCTTTCATTCCTCTGATTGTGATTTGATTTCAAAAATTGTGGACACGAGGACTCAGCGTCATGTGTCTATCTGTCTCTTACTGAAGGGTGGTTGCAACATTGACTAACCTGGGATCGGTGGATATAGGTGATATTGGTTTTTTAGGAGGCCATAGATTTGCTTCTCCATACGAGCTGCATATTTGCAATACTCTGTAATCAATTTCCAGATTGACATTTTCATATCATTTATTATTTTTGCGTAGGCTAATTATAAAAGGTAAATTTATTCTCTTTATAAATTAAACACCAAAAATGTAAATTTTTGCAATTTAGCAAAAGACCGGTCAAAAAATTGACGGTTTATCAGTTGGATGTTTACTCCTTGAAATGCAAAAAAAGCACCTAAATATACAATATATTAATGAGATGGAATTCTTCTTCTTATACTCTTTGGAATAGAAGAAAATATTTATTAAAAAATATTATAAATGTCAGTGTTTTTGAATTTTTTTTAATTAAATAACGCAGTTACTCAATTCAAAAAGATATAGAGTAGTAACGAGTAGTTCAAATATCCCAACAAACACTATTCATAGCCCAGTTGGAAATGTGAACGGCCGATACGATATAGGTATAATTAAGAGCCTCCGCTTGCTTTCAAACAGCCAAAGACAGAGAATTGATAAGCGCGCGGCTCGCCGCTGGATTTCAGCGCCGCCGACACTTTTTTGCCCGTCGACGCCGCCGCCGAATATGAGTCGACTCAGTTCTCGACTCAAATTACAGCCGCCATTCATCAAAAATATTCGATTTAAATGCAGAAAAATATAATAACAATTCGTAGAGTATTTTTGCTCAAAAGTTGAACCTTCTCATCCATAATTCAATTCATTTTCGGAAAGACTAGCCCTGATCAACATTTTTGCAAATATTTTTAGCTCAGAAAAATTTTAACTAAATGTAAATTCTATGATTGTAAATTGTGTTGGTACAACTAATCTCATACCATTCGGGAATAACTTCAAATGATTTTATGGATGAATTGGTTGCTTGCGGCCGCCGAATGGACATAATTTTAATCGGCCTTAGCCGTCAAGCCGCCGCCGCAGAATGGTAAAATCTTTAGTCGTAGCCTGCCGCCGACTAAAAATGGGATTCGGCTTCATTCTTCTGGCCAAAGACAGGCCAGTAGTTTCGATTTGTTGTGACAACACCGTCTTGTGAAAAGGACGCTTGAGAAACAATTTTTTGTCGGCGGCGGTTGCACAAAAAATCATGTATAATAACCAACTTTCTCGAATTAGTGACGGCACTTTTGCCAAGGGAGTTTTGGGATAGTCGTTACGGACTGTTTTCGACGTGGTAGGGTTTCTCCAGAAAGCGCCGTCAAATTTTCAAAAAATGGTCTCAGGGATTTCTCTGGGACCATTTTCAATACATTTTCTAATTTTTTTCTCACATTTTCGGCCACTTGAAGTAATAGCGTAAGAGCTATTCGAAAACTCATTGGGGAAAGGTTAGTTTATTGTAGATTGCTTCATCCATTTCTTGTTATACGCTTGGTACATCAGGCTTTGTTGTCAGATCAAGGAACTCTGGGACTAAGGTGGGAGTGTGTCCAGGTGATTCTGGTGGATAAGATCGCGTTGGTTTGTGCTGGGCAAGATGAAATGATGACGCGTGTCGTGTGGCCTTTGCGCATTGAGGTAAGTCATTTCAAGCAGCTTGGAAGGTAGTCATTTTCAAGTCAAATTTAATTTGTTGAAAATGATATGTCACCCAAATTTAAATAGTTACATTGGATATCGTTTCTGCGGGTCAACCTTAACTATAAATGCAAAACTTATAAAAACTATGTCGTCTTCGTAAATTTTATTTTATTATGTAATAACTACACAAACATTTATACAGAGCTATTAAAACATAAGAAATAATATCTCATTTGCATACTTTTCATAGATAAATTTAAAATTTTTTTGCAAAATTATATACGTTGTAAAAGGAGATTCGTTTTCTCAGGCTATTCATTGGGCAGAAAGTAATTAACTAAACATTAGATATTTTTGTATATTCTTTTTAGAGAGAGTTTCATTCTCTTGTTTTATGAGTTTTCAATTATTCCTTGCATGGAACTGCAGTACCACAGGTTAAGGTTGCAAAACGACAATTACAGTATAAGGTGGGTCAATGCTTCGATTTTCCCTGCGAAAAACAGCTTAGTTTGGGGTGCTACTTTTTTGGTCAATCAATTTTGAAACACGAAGAGTACTCAGTTAATGCCGCCCTGGATCTTTCCACTCCATTTGATGATATTGACAAGATTTGATAAAATCGTGCGTCAATTAATACACATGTTTTGATGCTTTTTAAGATTTTCTATCACTGATATGAACTATAACCGTCTTCATATATTATTTTTGCGACTTGCCAATTTTAGAGTTTTGGTAAAAAAGTCGAACATAGTACCAACCCCTTAGGGGATCAAAATTTTGAGAAGTTGGCGAGGAGAATATTTAGAACAATTATAGTATTGTAGTTAGATTTAAAAGTAATTACAGGATTTTGCCACACTCTTAAGTCTATTTAGCGACGTACATATTATACACATTTTCATAATATGTCTGAACTGTTTTTGACGATTCCAACTATCGAAATACCGTTTTTATCTCGTCTTCACTATTGGCCATCTTCGCGATTGGCCTATAGGTAGGGGTGTCAAGTTCTTGGTAGTACGATCACCCTTTGAACACCATATTTTCGTTCGGCGCGAGATTATGACGAAAGCCTGCAAGGAAATTATAATTGATAATAAACTATATCTGGCTTTTTTTTTTTTCTAGTTCGGTAATTATTTTTACTGGTATAGAAAACTTAATTGAAATTGTTTAAAATCGATGGATTAGTTTTTATTTCATTTATTTAATTAATCATGCCAACGCGAGTTTAAGGGATGATCAATATGGTGCAGATTGATATTGATATTTCAATTTGCTTAAAAAATTAACTAAAAATTCTTGGAGTATTGTGTTTTGTTTCCCAATCATTTCTGTTGGCATCCCATTTATGAAAAATGAATTTAAAATTGAACATATTACCACTTCCGGATTAAACTTTGAGAGATAATTAATATAATACAGCACTTAAACTTAGAGGCCACCGAAAAAATAGAAACCAGGTTTTTCAAAGGAATCCGAAATTTCTTTCATTACTTTGCCATTATGTCACTTCGTTCTTGATGGAAAAAAAATGGGAATGCTGGAAACTGTTGAGGAAACAACAGCATTCTCTTTCTTATCGGTGCAGAAATATTTAGTAATTTTTCATCTGGTTTTTTGTTGATTCTTTGTAATCGGAACCTATTATTTATGACGAGGCAAGATTTTCTATATGAGGTTTATGTCGAATTGTGTCATGCATTGACGTCGGTTTCTAACGATGATTTTTCCTTTTCTCAATCTTTTTTTACAGTCTTTTTACCGCGTTATACATCGTACCATTGTTAGTTTGTTGGTGGTAATGACCATATTGTTGTAATGAAACAGTATAAACCTGTGGGCGTTCATGTATGAAAATTCTTTCGTCAATATACAGCAATAAACATTTAATTAAAATTACGTTTGTTAAATATTTTGCAATTTCAAGTTAATAGTTGTGTAGTAGCATAAAATTCTTTGTTAATAATTGTTTAGTTGGACAAAAATTGATATTTATTTTGTTTGGGAAACAGTGGTTACAATTTCAGTAATTTGTATACCAGGGTAAATTGTGTCTGTCTAAGCGAGTGTTGCCAAAGACGTACATACGTCGATGATACGCAACCATATCCACTGTGGGATTTAATTGTACAATATAATATGCGTTTTGTGCGCTCTTATGCGCATACAGAACTAAGTCATGTTATTCCGGAGGAATGTCACGCCGGCTAATCGACTGTTTATAAGAGAAATTTTCAGTGTGATCGGATCGATACGATTTGTCTGGCGATGACTAAATAATCGGTAAAAGTGCTGTTATCGAGTCCATAAACAGTGAGGCAGTATTCGATTATGCGCTTTTGGCACTTAACTTATAATTTGCACAATATAATGGATATGTTTGACAACGAGCACTGGATCGTCCGGAGATAACTGTCATGTTCTGTGAAAGCGCAATTTACAAGGGAATGCATATAGTTATTCGGACGGAATGTTCGCTAGGTCCGCTCGAGTGTCTTTGTTCAATCGATAGAATGTGACGGACTGTTTGAAGGCGGCGGATACTGAACACCAAACAAACGAACTAAAGACCGGCGTCGGGCGACTCAAACAAAACAGGCGGCGAGCGCTGTTCTGTAAAGAATTCTCATATCAGTAGTGCTCGCAATCGGTTGACTTGTCGGCGATGACTAAATAATCGGTTAATGTGTTATCGATCCATAAGAAACAGTAGCAGAGTCGCTGAATTTGCTTCGGTTACTATGGAACTTATTACTGGTGCATAATATAATGGATATGTTCGACACGGAGCACTGTCCGTCCGGGGAATAACCTGATCGTCTGTAAAGGCGCCATTATGCTTCTTACAGGACTATTAGAAAGTTTTTCCGGAGGAAATGGTTCGGTGTATTGTAAGAAGAAGTAATTACCAGGTGTGTCTGAATCGGCTGACAATTCGTTAGAGTGTTACAAAAATAATCCTGTGTAAATGTATTTATCGTCCCATAAAAATGCCAGCAGTATCGATTAGCCTTCGGGACGTAACTTATAGTATGTAAGTTTCAAATATATGGAGATATGTATCCGACACGACCGGATAATACTCATATAGATATGCAATGCGGATAATGCGCCTTGCGATCGATAAAAAAATTTACCGAGTTATTTAGTCATAAGGCGAATATGTGTATCGATTCCCTGCCGATTCAAAGTTCCATTTATTTCTTAAATATGTACTTTTTGATAAAGATTTGTAAAAGACTACCTGAATTATCTTCACTCATGCGCGCATGTTTTGTAGTAAATTGGCAGTGGTTACCGAACAAACTTCTCGTAGTTTACGGCGCTTTTCCGACGAGTTTTAGAATCGTAGTAGGACTGTTTTTCGAGTGATGGGATTTTAAGAAGTGCCGGTCAAATTCGACATAATGTTGGCAGGGTTGACACACGGTAAGCATTCTTTACAAAACATAGACATTCCGTGCCGTGAAAAAATATATAGTCTGTAAGACGCATATGCCGCCGAGTCGCACCGCTGATTTCAATCGCCGCCGACATTTTTTGTCCATTCGACGCCGGCCGAAATATACTGTTGGCTCATTTCGACCACAATTAGTTGCCACTTAATCAAAAAATATTTATTAATTAACAGAAATGTAATTAACAATTTTATGTAATCAAAATTTTGAACTTTCGATCCCCAATATTCAATATTAGGTTCTTCTTATATTAATTTCAATGTTAATTTCTTCAAAATATCTTGACTCAAAAAGTATAATGAATGACGTGTAAATTTAATTGTGGGGACAACTTAATCTATTAACATTTCGATAATCTCAATTTGAATTCTATAGAAGATATGTCGACCGCGTCGAGCTACGAGATTTATAGTCGCATTAGCGATCAAGCCGTCCCCGCCGGGAGCGCAAGAATTTTTAGATACAGCGCCGCAATTAAAAATTGGGTCGGCTTCATTCTCTTCTGACCAGCCGGCGCCATGGCGAAATGTGCATCGGTCAATATGCGAATGTAGTTCTGTCGGAAATTACCAAAAATTATTTGGATTAAATTGTTACAAATCTTTCTACACAAATACCACATTATTAGTTATTTTGTATAGTAAGATAACAAAATTTAAGCACATCGTAAAAATGATAAAACTAAAGACAGAAGAATATTTTTTTTAAATTTATTTATTGTTATTGCATAATAGTTATAATTGCAGGTTTTTACATTCCTTCTTTATTTATAAAATGAAAATTTATATACGATTAAACTGAATAAATTTTTAGTGTGGTTTTTGACTCTACTTATGATGCAAAAGAAAACAATAAGATGTTTTCGTTTGTTTTTTTTTAACTTATTTTTGTTTTTCGTAATAAAAGGAAATAATTTACATTACGGATCATGAGTGTTATTTATTTATTTGTTTAGACCATACTTATAACACTAACATACAAAATATTTACTTAACAATTACTGCTGCATATATAAAAAGGATTATACAAAAATCAAAATATAATTATAATATTTAAAACTAAAATGTTACATACGATCATTACAATTTTGGAAAAGGAATCCTAGCGTTGTAGTAAGGGATTGCAATGTTTGTAATCTCTATAAAGAGCTAGAAACAACATCATGTGGTGAAAAATTATAGTACAATTTGAATAAATAATCTAATTAATTTAAAATTTCAAACCAATCGAACAAAACTTAAACAACGCATATTTAAGGCCAATCGTAATCTTGCAGCAATGCCTGGAAGGGTCAGTAATTCATAAAAAATGAATGTTACCAGAAGTTTGCAATTTGTTTGTGAACTTGAATTCGTTATTTTTGACAAAAAAAAATCGTCAATATAGAATTAAGTTTTTTAAGTGATAATATAACATTTGGAGGTTATGTTTGCTCTTCGATAATGCCTATTACAAGCGACCCGATGAAAGAAATGTTTTTCTTTCAGATCTTATGCACATATATACTAAAAATATATTCCTCGTGTGTAATAAGGGGCATATCAATTGAGTCAGCCCTACTCAAAAAAGCCTAATTTTTATTACTTCACGTATTTTACTCAAGTTATATCTAGGAAACAGACATTGAAATCTCCACTTATTTAAAGATCGTAAGGATCGTAATGCAGTGTATTTCAATTGTTATGTTGTTTATTTTTTGTATCGTGCGTTGATAAAAGGCTGTGAATTCGCATAGAAAATTTGTAAATTAGCACGGGCATATGTTCGGTAAGTTACAATCGAGGATTTAAGCTATTTGATGTTGTTGTTTTACGAGCAAATTTTAAATATAGGGCAACAGATTTTATACGTATGTGTGGTTAGCAATTGGAATAGAAGTTTAGCAAGTAGCTAGTGCATTCACAGTGTGTGCAATACTTTCAACTCATAATAAATTCATTGGGTGCCAGGAAACGAACAACACTATATCACAATTATCAGCGACGTGTGGCGATGATCAATAGCTGAAAAGTTAACTCCCCATTATCATAAAAGTTTAACTTAACATTTTATGACTACATTTACAATGCAAAAATTGTTCGATAGCCCTGTCAGTATAATTGTTTTGGAATATACTGCGTGTAAGTATTTTAAAATTTGAATAAAATTTATCAAAAATTTTTTTAGTTTTTTTCCTAGATTGATTTGTCCTAGGGAAGATAATGACCGGTTTCTCATGATTCTTTGCGAATTGTTTATCAACGGCTGATTTTGCACTGTGCGGTTGTCGCTCGAAAATCCCCACAATCGGGGAATAAGAAAAACCAGTCAGATAACTTTAAAAATATTTAATCATTTCCATAATCTAGATCAGAGCTGGCTTATGACAGATAGGTCATATCTAATCTTACTCTTTTCAATTGCAGAAAAAAGCACCTAAATAATATAAATTGGATAAATAAACTTATGGTTTAACAGTTTTTCAAAATTGTCACATTATAATGGTTAATAACGGCCATTCGCACAATATACTTATTATCTCGATTAAAATAACTTAGTTCGCTACGCTCAACTTTTTCGAGATCAAATCCCCAGAGGTATTGATAACATCATAATATGTTGATCGATGAACAAATATTTTATCTTAGTTTTGATTTTATATTTAAGAGAATCTTATAAGAATGCAATTTATCAGATTTAGCCGAAATTTTTTGTAATGAATAAAAAGTTGTGCGAGCAACGCCAAAACTTGAGCGGGGCGGGGATGATTACGAATATTCGTGACTTAAATTCATCACTACCAAACATTAACGTTTTTGCCCACGGATTCAAGTACAAAGACATCTCTTTTCTTTGCTTTTTACCCCAATCGGCGCCGCCGCTGGTCCCCGCCCCCCCGCGCCGCGCCCGCCAATTTCAATACTAACCACTTCACAGGCTTCCACCAATTTATCCAGTGTGCTTGTATGCAAGTACGATGTTAATACTGAATTGAAATTGGCATTATTAACACGCTTCCGTTCTTCGTCTAAACGTTTTTCAACATGCTTCATATATTCCGACACCGTGTTACTACTAAGGAATGCCTCAGATTCATGTTTGTAAAATGCCGCAGTTTCGGCTAAAAATTTCTTTTCAAAATGATCACGATATACAGACAATTTTTGCTTTGTCGAATCTTTGTTGTCCATATCCTCTTCCTCATCAAAACCCAATTCCACATAGCAGTTGATAACATCCCGCACTAAAGAACGGGTAATGCTTTTACCGCGACGTTCCTCATCGATGGACTTGAGTACAGCATTGGTCACTGGTTCATTTAGAACTTTGAACAATTGTTCCTTCCATGTGACTAAAGCCAAGCGATAGATTTCATAAATGCCTTTTTGGCCTTCTTCATATTCACGTTTTACCCAGTGACGATTCAAATAAGAACAAATGCCATTCAGAACAGTGCTGGAAAATTGATAGGCTACCCATTGTTTGGTATAGTAATCTAAGAGAACCTCTTCACCCTTAATTGCCTTAAAATTGGTGAGAAGATCTGATAAATATTCCTTTAAAAATTCCTTAAGGCGTTCATACAGCTTTTTCCCCACCAACTGAGCTCCACCCAATTTATTGGCTCGATTTGTATTATTTTGAACGGTATTAACACTGGTACAGTAGTTATAGACATAAGTATAAAGTTGCATATAACGTTCTTTTGTCAACGATTGCTCTCGTTTAAATACTTGTTTAATTCCCTTCTCCAAATCGGTCCATATTTCATCCAAATTTGTGTGTTTCTGTGCAGAAGTTCCATGGGAACCTTGACGTTGCATATTTTGCTGATAAGTATCGGCTGTGTTGGGATTAAGTTATTTCCTGGATCTCGTTGTTATAGCGTTGATATATAGCACAAGAATGATGTATTTCCAAAGGAAACTAATGTTTCGTTTTTTCGTAGATATTTTTTAATCAAAGTTTTCAACGGTTAAATTTATTTATTGAGGTCCTTTCCCTCTCACGATAACACAGTTGCCCCTCCTGGAGTAAATGTTATTCTGGAAATGAATGAATTAATTAGAAATTAGTTACAATGATATAAATGGTATTTGTCATATTTCAAAATTTTTAGTATATATAGCTCTTGAAACTTGCTAATCGCGACATATTTAATTATGTTTTGCGCTATTAAACATAAATGAGTAGCGATAGAGTTGTAGTAGGGCATTTCCATCGTCTGGGCAGGTTAAAAGCTTAGCTTTCAGTAAAATTGGTAAAACCTGCAAGGAAAACCCACAACAAATAGATTCAAAGCTTCAAATATGTAATTCTTATATTATCTTACCTGTATCAAGTTTTCCAATTGTATTTGTGTATTATCCAATAGCTGTTTTATGGTATAACGTGTCTGATCATTAAATTGCAACAAGACTGCCATTTGAAATGTACTGGCCTGCAGTGTACTTGCTGCGGAAACAGTTCGTTACCAATTCACCTTTGCACATGTGATACAGCCAATTTAGTTTACGCCCAGTGGCGTGCAGCATAGAATGTATTGAATGTTGACGGCCTTTTCCAATTCTGTGGGTAGCGAGAAACTACTTGCTGGTTGAATGCCACGAGCCTGAGACAGAACTCAATGCTGAAATCATATTCTATTTGTGTGTTGGCTTTTTGCAGGTGTTCTTTGAAATTATTTATAAGATCTTCGACAGGCCAATGTCCTGGAACATGCGTTGCAATTTAATGGTGATATTCGTACCACATGTCTGTTCAATTTGGAAATCATAACACCTCAGCATCATCTGAGCAGATGTATGATTCACTAAACTCTTGCCAACATTTCTAGTAGACTTTTGAGAACATCTTTATCTTCAATGTATTGAAGACAACCATCACTTATTGAGATTGTCCTCCAGTTCTTTTTCTTCAGGATTCTTTGATGATTTCTTCAACAATATGTCACAATATTTGGCAAGCAATTCGGCGATTTGTGCGCTACTAGCTTGGTTACCACGTTCCCTTGACTGAGCAACATTCCAAATATTGAAATAACTATTCTTAACAAGCTTTATCAAAGATCCATCCACACTAGAACAATCTGGTCATCGCATAGTTAGAGCATACAACGTCAAATCAAGATCGTATTTAACGTCCTTCTAAAACCTATCCTAAACAATCTGATCATACACAGAACTTATGGTGAAATTAGCAGTCTACTAGTATTTTGTCAGCTCATAAGCAAGACGATAACTTGTACGTTATCTTTTATATCAAAGCTCCTTCTGGAGGACCTTCTTGACCAAAACACAGTCCTCATAACAATTGGTTCTCAATTTCGAATCTACACGAGTTATACAGCCTGTGTGTCATGTTCACGCACCAAGTAATATCCCATTAGATCAGTCTGGATCGCTTCAAATCAGTTTTCATGCGTTGCAGAGCTATGTCTTACCAGATTTTTGGAATTCTCAGATCGTAATTCATATCTTCTCTTAATGTAGATATTTCATATATAAACCAAGACATACCATATGCACAAACACAACTCATAAGCTCATTTTCTGATAATAATTCCTCATATTCAACTTTAAAAAATCATTATCAACCACTTCACTCAGAGCTCACCCAATTTCTTATAATCAGATTGCTTGTATGTGCAAACTGAATACGTACTAAGTAACATCCGAAAATTATAGTGAGATGATATCTGATACCCTAAATTCTACTAGCGTAGATCGGTCTAAATAAATTTATTTTTCCATAGCGTGACTATCATATATATCAGTTCTCGACATACCGAGATGTTAAAATCATCTAGTAGAAATAGTGAGACATATCAGAATTCATGTTTTGCTAAACAAATTGCAGGCAGTTTCGCTAAATACTTTATCCTTTCGTTAACATCCATAACCACGTAAAATATATCACGATCTATATTAGTTTGCTATATGTCAGAAATATATGAGTACCTATATGCCCTCTTCCCCTCATTCAAACAAATCCCGACAACTACCGCAGTTAGATTATGCTCCGCACTGCATTATCATTATCGCGATAAATTTTCATCTTGTCTTTTAGCCTATAAGACCGTTCGCTACATCGATCACGTTCATATACAGCTAATAGTCACTTGTGTTCACATAATGAACTGCATTCAAGTGAACAATATCTGATATATATCCATACTGAGTAGCGAAGCCACACGACGAAAGAATTTATAGATAGCTCCACCGGCCCAATCTTCAAGATATTCACTCGACATTAAACATGACATGAAACTACGAAATAGCATTTTCTACCCAACTTGCTGATGGAAAATTATAGGCTACCCAAATAAGATTTAGAGACTTATGTGACTATGAACAAGAATGCGACATATTATATATGAATCCTGTAACATGGCTAATTAGCTCTAAAATGGCCCCTGTGAAAGAATATGCGTGAGATAAATTTTTCGAACAATTCATATACAATAATAGTCCTTAAGAGCTCATACAGACTTTTTCCCCACCAAGCAGAGCTCTTCACTGACAGCACTCTCATTGTAAATATGTATAATGAAACGGTATTGTACCATTTTCGATATCCCACTGAGCAAATTTTTTAGCTAAGGAAAGTTACATACAAGATCAGCAATTATACCACAAAGGTTGAGATATAATAGACGTCTAAATTGGTCATTGTCAACTAGATTGCTCCCGTTGTATACATATCCAAACTATGTTTTTTTTATATCCACTCCTGTGCTACACAAACTCAACAGGATTCTACTCCATAATTAAGCCATGTTTTGTAAAGTTAATCTTTATTGTCAGCATAAGTTCCATGAGGAACCTTGACGTTGCAATATTTTGCTGATAGGAAAATCAGGACCATCAGGTATGCGCAAATAAAAAAAAATGGGTAATGTTCCATTATTCTACGGTTAGTTTAGTAGACGTAATAGACTAATACAGAATCGAAAAGATAGAAATTAGGTGCCAAATGGAAACAATGGGCTCCATCCTTTGTATCGCGTATATCCTTTCAATGTTTGATAGCAAGTGTGATTCATATCGAAACTCATTAATTCATTTGCGCCGTCCTTTCCCTCACTCATAGAGAACTAATACGATACCTTCAAATTCCAGTATATTGCCGTATGAGTATAGGAAAAAGCTTTCACCTGGAAATCTAATTAGAAAATTAGAGACATTGAGTTATGCAATGTAAGATTAATAAACACTTAGTACTATAGGTTTTTCATATTATACAAATTTTTAGTATATGTGAAGACACGACTCAAATACCACTCCATTGTGGAGGACTCCCGAAGGGTAGTTTTGGCCCAAGAAGCAATAGCAGTTCTCTTCGGGATACGGTGTTAAAATTTATTTACTTCTGCGAGCCCAATATTTGAACACGACCGTCATGATCCAGATCAATATATAGAATACTCCTATATATATCAGATTGACATCCATTTGCACAAAGAGTAGAATTAATGCAAATTGGTATCATAAAAATGTAACTGCCGATATCTTTTTTAAATCATTCAGACTTATAACTAATTCACAAAAGACTTATAACTTGCAACAAAGGTCATGTGTTCAATACCAGTTTCGACGAAACATCAAAAAGTAATCAGCGTGGATTAACCCTTCGGTAAGGCTGTAATGTTAACCAAGATGTTGTATG
>PGFW01038764.1:2339-25084 GCA_003123925.1 Haematobia irritans | reverse complement strand
ATAGTCGATATCAGGTCGAGTGGAGAAAGATTCCCTTTTGGCCGCTTATTTTTTTCTTAAAATTGAAAGTAGGGAGGGTTCGTCCGTAAATGGGAACTCGGGCACCGTACATAAATGTATGATTTTTGCCACAGGCCTTCTGCATACTTCTTTTTAGTAAAGAACTAAATTTACATGAAAATTGGCAGCCAAGGTAGAGCGTGCATCATTTTAGCAAAATGTTAATGTGCGCTAAAAATTTTTTACTACCTTTTGCTTTTTCCGCAATTATTTGGATGGGGAAACAGTAATTACTTGTATGTTATTATAAATATAAAGCTTATATATTCACGATATGTTGACGAGAAGATACCTTTACTTAAAAAACAAAACCACACTCTTAAAATTCACAAGAAATATAAAAAATTGTCCAGACTTACTTGCGATGACAGAAACATTATTAAAAAATTTGAGGAAAGGCGTTACACCCTCTCCCCGACATTATTTTAAGAAACGAAACCGCTTTTACATATTGCATATCCGCCGTATTTGTACTATAAACGAAAAACAAGTAGTCCGATCAAATTCTTTTCGAATTTGTTTTCAGCCACGAAGGATGTGTGACTAAGTTAACGCCAAATGTCCTACAAATACGCCTCGCGAAGGCGCCAGCAAGCGGGCCGTCGGTTACGCTATATTTATAGAAATAAAGTTTGGAAAAAATTTTCTGAAGAAATAAAATTTTGAGAAACGTTTCTATAGAAATAAAATTTGAGAAAATTTCTACAAAAAATAAAATTTGGACAAAATTTTCTATTTAGAAAATACATCCCCCCCCCCCCCCCCCCCCCCCTTTAAAAAAAAAATTTATTAGAAATAAAATTTTGAAAATAAATTTTATAGAACAAAAATTTAAGACAAGAATTTTCAACAGAAATAAAATTTGGACACAATTTCTATAAAAATAAAATTTGAGAAAATTTTTCATTAGAAATAGAACTTTTATAAAAAGTTATCTAGAAATTAACATTGTATAAAAAAATTTGCTTCATATAAATAAAATTTGAACATAAATTTTACTATGAGAAATAAAATGTGGACAAGATTTTCTACAGAAATAAAATTTTGAGAAAATTTTTCCAGTTAGAGAATAAAATTAGAGAAAAATTTTCGTAGAAATACAATTTTAAGAAAAATTTTATATAATTAAAAAATTTGAGCAAAATTTTTTTTTTCATGTTAGCCTGATACCGAAACAGCGCGAATTGAGACGTCCAAATGCATGGATATCTAATATACAACTATTTTTCGAAGCTTTATGGAACAGATATAGATTAAGGAAACCATGGTAATATAGCCATTGAAAAGAAAACGCCAGATACAAATCTACTTACAGCCGTGGACTGTACATGTTTCGCGTCGGACGCGAATGAACATTCCACACCCTTAGTATACATCTGGCTGGGAGAGCATAACTCAATTTCGCCCCTTTATGCTAACTCCTTATGGAGAAAAATCATTTGGCGAAATTTCCTCTTACAAATTGAATCATCTTTTCTCCCACTGCTTACAATCATCTTTTCATTATAACTTAAAGGTCCCCTAATCCTATTTTTATTCGTTTTTGTTTACATTAGTAATGCAAACAACACGAAAATTTATTTTGTAGCAAAGCCCTAGAAATTTTGCGACAAAAATTTTCTTCAGAAATAAAAATTTTAAGAAAACTTCCATAGTAATAAAATTGAACACAATTTTCTATAAAAATTAATAATTTGACAAAATTTTCTATAATAGAGATTCCTAAAAAAAATTCTATAGAAAATAAAATTTGTTACAAAATTATTTCATATAAATAAAAATTTGGCAAGATTTTCTAAAAATAAAATTTTAAGAAAATTTGCCTATTTGAAATGAAAGTTTGAGAATAATGTTCTACAGAAATAAATATTGGACAAAATTTCTATAGAAATAACATTTTTGAGAAAAATTTTTTACAGTAAACATATAGAATTTTGATGAAATTTTCTATAGAAATACATTTTTGACACAAATTTTCTATGGAAATAAAATTTGAACAAAATTTTCGTATAGAAATAAGAATTTTGACAAAAAATTCATAGAAACAAAATTTTGACGAAAATTTTCTATAGAAATAAAATTTTGAGAAAATTATCTATTAGAAATAGAAAATTTTGAGAAAATTTTTTTACAGAACTAAATTTTTTATGAAAATGTTTCTATAGTGAAATTACATTTTGCACAAAATTTTCTATGGAAATAAAATTTTGTACGAAAATTTCTATAAAAATAAAATTTGAACAAAACTTTCTATAGAAAAAATTGTGAAGAAAATTTTCTAAGAAATACAAAATTTTGAGCAAAACTTACATATAGAAATTAATAAAACTTTGAGAATATTATTTTCACAAATAAAGATTTTGTATGAAAAATTTTCTATAAGCAGAATAATATTTGATAATAATTTTATCATAAAGTAAAGATAAATTAGAAATACGATCAATAAATGAAAATATATGAATAAGGTTTTAAAAATTTTCCTGAAACAATAGTACATCAGAATAAAATTTTGAGAAAATTTTTAAGAACAATTACAATTTTCTATAGAATTAAATACTTTGAACTTTATAAAATAAAAGAAAAAGTTTTGAGATTTTCTGAAAAAATTCTGAAAATTTTCTATAGACAAAATTAGAAAATTTTCCAGGATAATTTAAAAATTTTGACAAACATGTTCTTATAGAAAAAAAACTTGACAAAATTTTTCTCTATTTTGAGGAAAATTTTCCATAATATATAATTTAATTTTGAGGAAAATAATTCTCTAGAAATAAATATTTTGAAGAAAATTTTCTATAAAAATAAAATGTGATGAAAATTTCTCTATAAAAAAAAAATTTTGACAAAATTCTTCTATAGAAATAAAATCTTCTAAGAAATTTTCTATAGAAATAAAATTTTAGAAATTTCTCTATAGAAATAATAATTTATGAAATTTCCTATAGAAAGTAAGAATATTTTGTTTGATAGTTTTCGGTAAAAAACTTGAATCAAATTTTTTTTAGATAAACATTTCCGAGAAACTTCTATAAAAATAACAATTTTACATAGAAATACAATTTTTAAGAAAATTGTCTACAAAAAAATAAAAGTGTTCGAGAAAATTTTCATGTTAGAAATAACATTTTGAGAAAATTTCTTTCTTATAGAAATAAAAATATTGACAAAATATTTATAAGAAATACCCAATTTGAGGAAAAATTTTATAAGAATAATATTTTGACACCAAACTTTTTTGAAGAAATAAAATTTTGAGAAAATATCCTATAGAAATTAAAACTTTACGCAAAATTGACTAAAGAAATTAAAATTGTGACAAAATTGTCTATATAAATTGAATTTTTATAAAATTTTCTATAGATAAAAAAAAATTGACAAAATTTTCTTTAAAGAAATAAATTTTTGAGGAATAGTTTTTAAGAAATAAAATCTTTCTGATAAAATTTTCCATACAAATAAAATTGGACAAAACTTCTATAGAAATAAAAATTTTGCGAAATAATAATTTCGCGAGAAAAGTTTTGTATTACGACGATAATATTTCGACAACAATTTTCTCTATAGAATTAAAAACTTTTTGGTTTGAGTTTTTGACGGTAAGAAATTTCTCCATGTTTTGGTAGATTATTTTTGGCTCAATGGCCAACCGCTGTATCCAATAAGAGCGACCACCCAAACAATTTTTTTTGCACTCAAATAATTAAGCTGATGATTTCCGACTCTATTTATGCTAATTGCATATCTTCGCTTAATTTTATCATATGGCCTCTAAAGAAATTACCTATATCGTTATAATTTTATTTAAATATTTGGTTTTGTTTCCACAAATTAAAGTCCACTAATATTACGTAAATAGGATCTGTTAAAAAATTCTTTAAGTCCTTCTTTTGGCAAAACTACAGACGAAATTAAACCATTATTTATTTCAAAGTTTCCCGGTTAACGCCCGACAGCGGAACTCAACCCAAATAATTTGTTTAACTCAAGCCTTCAAGCATAACATGTCTAAAATTTCTTAAATTTCTATTGCATATTTTTCAGGGCGCTTTATTCTTATTGAGTACCACAAAACATATACGATATTTAGAAGCTAAATTTCCCTTAAAATTATTTTTGTTTTCAATTGCGAAGTCCTTTTAATTGAATAATAGGATTTCTTTATAAAATGTTACATTAAATATGATTTTTTTATCATATATTTAAAATAAACTCACTTACAATTTGTAATACTCAAATTATTCACAAATTTCAATTTCTTATAGCATTACTTGAAGGCGCTCCAATCATGTATATATTTGCTATTCGTTACTATTCCTTTCTAGTCAGTTAATCCTTTGTCATATCAAATATAATTTACTGCCAATACATATTGACAATATGCAAAACACCTTAAGCTTTAAAATTGAATAATACCATCCTTGCACTGGCTTGGAACAATTTGTGCTTTGCAAATATTTTATTCAACTTCACTTTTTACACAAAACGCAAAACACACACACACACACACACACCAAACCCAACAGTAATGCTTTTATTGCCTTTAACAAATAAGGCCAATAAATCTAGAACAAAATAAAAACAAGACAACAACAATACCACTTAACATAAAATATATATTCCCTTAGGAATCTATCGAAATAAAAAAAGGCTGCAAATGCAAACAAATATGAATATAAAATGGTAAAATTGTCTTTTCCAACTAAAGTTTAAGATGTTGCAAAAATATTTTTGGCAATTAGCAAAAATGCTAGTTTCCTGTTCTCTCCGCTAGCATTCGCATGGCACCAAAATGGAAAGATGAAGAACCATATAGCATGGCATGATGCGAAAGACACATATGGTTCCTGGAAACATAAATCTAACGGAGCATGAAATCTAATAAATATGTTAAGTTCACCCAGGAAAAAGGGTGTTTTGACAACTGAGTAGAGAGAGACAATTTTTAAAGGCTCTTTTGCCAAGAATTTTGTATTGAGATGAAAACTGATTCTCTTTCATTTTTGGCCACCTTTTATAATATGGTGACACTTTTTATTTATTTCTCTGTTAACTTGTAAATTTTATCCTAAATACCAGTTGTTATTGACTAATTTGCGCAATATACCTTAACATATTAATGAGTATTAAGCGCTATTGCATATATATTTTTTCCTCCGTAAAAGTACGGCCTACCAAAATTTTTTAATAGATAAATGGAATTATTCGCTAGAGCTACCCAATTTCTCGAGTGATTTTCGATATGGACCAATTCCTCACTGGTTGTTAGAAGACCACTTATACCCAACACCAGGTTTTGTTTTTTTTTTATACAAATTTCTTGCCGATTCGGAATGAAATTTGCTTTCTATTTGGAGGCTCGCAAGCCTAAATCGGGATCGGTTTATATGGGGGCTATATATAATGTGGACTGATGTGGACACATTTTGTTGTGTTAGAGACCATAATACCAACACCATGCACCAAATTTCAGCCGGATCGGATGAAATATGCTTCTCTTATAGACTGCGCAAGCCAAATCTGGGGGCTATACGTTAAAGTGGACCGATATGGCCCGTTTGCAATACCATCTGACCTACATTAATAATAACTACTTGTGCCAAGTATCAAGTCGATAGCCTTTTTCGTTCGGAAGTTAGCGTGACAATCTGAGATCGATTCAGAATTTCACCACGACCCAGAATATATATACTTTATGGGGTCTTAGAGCAATATTTCGATGTGTTACAAACGGAATGACAAAGTTAATGTACCCCCCATCCTATGGTGGAGGGTATAAAAAATGGATTCACAATCACGCTTGCCAATCGAGCCAAAAATATTCTACAAAAATTTTTAGAAAATTCTAGCCAAACAATGCCAAACAAAAAAATCTTAGATTGCAACATTTTATTTCTATAGAAAATTTTAGTTATATAGAAAAATTTGTCAAACATTTCAGTTATATAGAAAAATTGTTCAAAATCTTGTTTCTGTAGAAATTTTTGTCAAAATTGTTGTTCCAAATTTTATTTCTATAGAAAATTGTCCAAATTTTATTTCTATAGAAAATTTTGTCACACTTTTATTTCTATAGAAAATTTTATTTCTTATTGAATTTTCTCCAAATTTTTCTATCGAAAATTTTTTTCAATTTTTCTATATTTTATCGAAAAGTTTTTCAAAAATTTTATTTCTATAGAAAATTTTGTTAAAATTTTATTTCTATAAAAAATTTGTCAAAATTCTATTTCTATAAAATGTTTGTAAAAATTTTATTCTTAGAAAAAATTTTATCAAAATTTTATTTCTATAGAAAATCTTATTTCTTTAGAAATTTTGTCAAAACATTTTTCTACAGAAATTTTTTCAAAACTTATTTTTATAGAAAATTTTTGCAAAATTTTATTTCTATAGAAAATTTGTTTAAAATTTTATTTCTATAGAAAATTTTGTCAAAATTTTATTTCTATCGAAAATTGTGTCAACATTTTATTTCTATAGAAAATTTTGTCAAAATTTTATTTCTATAGAAAATTTTGTCAAAATTTTAATTCTATAGAAATTTTTGTCAAATTGTATATCTATGGAAAATTTTGTGAAAATTTTATTTCTATAGAAAATTTGGCAAAATTTTATTTCTATAAAAAATTTTGTAAAATTTATTTCTATAAAAATTTTTGTCAACATGTTATTTCTATAGAAAATTTTGTCAAAAATTGTATTCTCATAAAAAAATATATTATCTATAGAAAAATTTGTCAAAATTTTATTTCTTAGAAATTTTGTCAAATTATTTCTATAGAAAATTTTTGGATTTTATTTCTATAGTAAAATTTGCAAATTTTATTTTTATTAAAAGTAAAATATTTCTAAATATGTTCAACATTTATTTCTATAGAAAATTTTGTCAAAATTTTTATTCTATAGAAAATTTGTCAAAATTTTATTTCTATAGAAATTATGCAAATGAGATATCATGAAAGATTTTGTCAAAATTTTTTCTAAATTAAAATTTGTGAAGTACCTTTTAGTTAGGAATTCTACCAACTGTGGCACCCGTGTTCACAATTCTTTATATAACATTTATCCATTTTTTGTGCGTTCTTTATAATCGACTTTGTCACTTTTTGCAAGCCATAATCCTTTTCTATCACCAACTTTGTGTGCTTATCAACGACAAATGTCGGATTTGAAACCAATTGAATGATACACAACCCTACAGGTAACACAAGAGTTCTAATTTTCTGCCACTTTGGTGGCAAGTTTCCTAACGGTTTCAACGGATGATCCTTGTGTGTCACTGAATACCATCAATTTTTCATATTTGTGCTACCCTTTTGTCACATTATACGACTTTTTTATTTCATTTCTATCACACTGTAAATATTTATCCTAAATCCCGTTAGTATGGCAAATCTGAGCATGTACCTTAGTACATAATAGAGTGTACCCAACGAATAGAGCTTTCAAGGGGACACGTGTACCACCCAAAAGTAGGCAAATAATTTTTTCTTTAATAGGTAAACAGGAATTCTTGCTTGATCTGTCAGCCGAATATTAAAAAATAATTAACTTTTGTGTCATTATTTTGAAGTATTGAGCCACTTTTAATTGCAAAAGACCCATCAATTGCCACTGTTTAGAAATTCCCATAAAATTTAACTACTAACAAAGTTTTTATGCAATAAAAATAAGTTAAAGTAAGCGTTAGTTTAATTACGGAATTATTTTCAGTGTTTGTTCTATTTTTTTCTGTACATATTCTATGATTCCAAAATCATACACCCTTTCCTATTACCCATAAAGACTTGCATCATGATAGTCACATCAGCCAAATATATATATATGTGGAAAATTGTTTACATAAATAAAAACTGAATATACAAATGTGCTACTCTGTCTTTTTTAGTATGCTCTCATTCACCCATAAGCAATCATATACAAATGCCCTTAAGATATGCTATCATCTGGTATTAAATACAATATGTTACAAATATATTGCATATATGCAAGGAGTTTGAAACAGAGACAGAAGGAGATGAACAAGCCAATATATATATGATAGAAAATGTAAGGAAAATTGTAAGGAAACCTTAGGAAAAAAACTATATAAATTTCCAATTTGCTCCTTTTGAGGAAGCTAAAAAAGGTTTGCCTTTGAATAAAACAATTAATTCAGATTAAGAAAAGAAATAAATATAATCTTAGTACAGGCAGATTTAAATTGTAAAAGCATACTTTTAAGGCATTTGTAAGATTATGTTAAGACATGCAAATCTCTTACAAGGATTTCCTTTGTTTTATTTATTTCTTATTTTAAACCTATCTTCAACGTGTTAGGCTTAAAATATAAGCACCATAAGAATCAATGTAAAGTGTTTTTTGTTATTTTTTTAAAATGGATTATTACAACATTTTTTAAAGCAAAACATTTTAAGGCTAGGGGTTAAGGGCCGTTTGTTAAAAATGTAAATTTTTTTAAATTTTTATTTCAACTTTAGACAAAAAAAGAAGTAAAAAATCCTTTTTCTCTGACATTTCTACAACTAATCAGGTACTCCACAAATTTCCTAATATCAAATAAAATTTTGTACAAAATTTTCTATATTGAAATAAAGAATTTTGACAAAAATTTTCTATAGAATAAAATTTTGAACAAAAAAAGTTTCTATAGGAAATGAAGACTTTAACAAAGTTTCTATAGAAATAAAATTTTGACAGAAGATTTTTCTAATCGAAACAAAGTTTTGAAACAAAATTTTCCTTATATCAAATAAAAATTTTGACAAAATTTCCTGTTAGAAATAAAATTTTCACAAAATTTTCTATTGGAAATATAATTGGAAAACAATTTTCTATAGAAATGAAATTTTAAAAAAAAATTTTCTAGAGAGTAAAATTTTGAACAAAATTTTCCTATAAAAACAGAAATTTTGACAAATGATATTCTATATGAAAATAAAATTTTGAGTGACAAAATTTTCTATAAAATAAAATTTTGACAAAGTTTTCTATATGAAATTAACATTTCACAATATTTTCTATGAAATGAAAATGTTGACATACTAGAATTTCTGTAGAAAATGAAAGTTTGAGCAAAAAATTTTCTAATAGAAATAAACATTTTTGACAAAATTTTCTATAGGAATAAAATGTTGACAAGAATAGTCTATCAGAAATAAAATTTATTAACAAAAATTTGTCTAACATATAAAATTTAACAAAAATTTTCTATAGCTATATACATTTTGACAAAAATTTCTTCTAATAATCAAATAAAATTTGTGCAAATTTTTCTATATCAATTAAAATTTTGACAAAAATGTTCCTAATAGAAATAAAATTTTCTATAGAAATATAAAAATTTGACAAGAATTTTACTGTGGAAATGAATAGTTTGAAACAAAAATTTCTATATGAAATAAAAATTTGACAAAAAGTTTTCTATAGGAATAAAATGTTGACAAAATATTCTATAGAATAAATTTATGACAAAAATTTTCTGATATGAAATTTTTGACAAAAATTTTTCTAAAGACAGTACAATTTTGGGGAAAATTTTCTATGGCGAATAATATTTTTAAATAAATTTCGATAGCAATATAAGATTGTTGACAAAATTTTCTATTGAAATAAAAATTTTGACGAAAAATTGTTTATAAAAATTAAATTTGACGAAAATTTTCTAAAAGGAATAAAATGTTGAAAATATTCTATAGAAAATAAAATAATTTTTGAAGATATGAATAAAAATTTTCTAGATTATTAAAATTTTGACAAAATTTTCTAAAAGAAATTAGGAAAATTTGGGAAAATTTGTCATATTTCCCATAATATTTTTAAAAATTTACATAGCAATAAAATTTTGTACAAAAATTTTCTATAAACAATAAAATTTTTGACAAAATTTTCCTTAGAAATAAAATTTTAACCAAATTTTCTGTTGAAATAAAATTTTGGAAAAATTTCTCTAGCAATAAAATTTTGAACAAAATTTTCTATAGAAAAAAAATTTTGCAAAATTTCTCTATGGAAATAAAGATTTTGGCAAAATTTTCTATTAAAAATAAAATTTTGGCAAAATTTTCTATAAAAATAAAATTTTTTTTGGGAAACAAATTTTCTGTAGAAAAAAATTTTGGAAAAAGATTTCTATACTATTCAATTTTCGTATAGCTAATTAAATTCTATAAAAATACTTTTTTATACCCTCCACTATAGGATGGCATATAAACCTTGGCACAAGTAGTTGTTATTGATGTAGGTTCGGATGGTATTCTATTATTTATGGGGGGCCATATCGGTGCCACTTTTACGTATAGCCCCCCACAATAAACGACCCCCCAAATTTGGCTTGCGATTGCTTCTAAGAGAAGGTCAAATTTCCAATGCCCGATCCGGCTGAAATTTGGTACAAATGGTGTTAGCTATATGGTCTCTAACAACCATGCAAAAATTGGTCCACATCGTCCCATAAATTATTATATAGCCCCCCAAATATAAACCGGTTCCACAGATTTGCTTGCGCGGAGGCTCAAAGAGAAGCAAATTCATCAACCGGATACGACGGGCTGAAATTTGGTACATTGGTATAAGTATAAGTGGTCTTTAATAACCATCAAAAAAATTGGTTGCGGGAGTATGGCGTGGCCATAATTAATAAATATCAGCCCCATCATAAACCGATCCGCCAGATTTTTGAACTCCGGAGCCTCTTAGAGGAGCAAAATTCATCGATCCGGCTTGAAAATTGGTACTGGTTGTTAGTATATGGTCTCTATACAACCATGCAAAAAATGGTGCCATCGGTCCATAATTAATATTATAGGCCTCCCATATAAACCGATTCCCAGATGTGGTTATCGATCCTCTAAAAGAGAAGCAAAATTCATCCGATCCAGGCTGAAATTTGGTACATGGTATTTGTATATAGTCTCTCAGAATCATTGAAAAATTGGTCCATATCGGTCCAATAATTATATATAGCCTGTATATAAACCGATCCCAGATTTGAACTCCGGGAGGCCAGCTTGGACAAGCAATCCAAATACGTCGCTTAGTTATATAATCGCCGATCCCCCAATCACACAAAATTGGTCCATATCGTTCATTAATCATTGGTTGCCCACACGAGCAAAAAACTACAAAATTGTATTCTATAGAAAAATTTTTGTCAAAATTTTATTTCTGTAGAAAATTTTGTGTGAAATTTTATTTCCTATTAGAAAATTTTGTCAAATTTTATTTTCTATAGAAAATTTTGGCTAAAATTTGGATTTCTGTAGAAAATGTTGTTCAAGAGATTAATTCTAATAGAAAAATGTTGTCAAAAAAATTTTAAATCTTTTGAAAAATTTTGTAAATTGTAATTTCTATATAAAAATTTTTGTCAAAATGTTATTTTGCTATAGAAAATTTTGTTAAAACGTATCCTCTATAGAAAATTTTGTCCAAATTTTACTTCTATAGAAAATGTTGTCAAAAATATTATTGTCTATAAAAATTTGTCAAAACTTAAATTATATACGTTATTTTAATCGCCAATTTTAAGTTTAATATATACCACGTATGGACCTAGGTGGCATAATATTACGGTAATTAGGAAGTTTTAGTACCTTGTCATGCAGGCAGAAAGTTACCGCAAGACAAGTAATTTCCGATTCAGTGCGATTGACAGTCTTACAGTAGAGTTCTACTACAATCCATGGTGGAGGGACATAAGCTTGGCCTGGCCGAACTTACCGGCCGTTTACCTGTTTTTTTTCTTTCTTTTACCTGACTCGTAAGATTTTGTTTGTAAGTTTTTTGGTAAGAATTTTACCTCCAATATTCTCATGTAGGATTATTTTTGGTTCAGGGGCTCGTTGCTACATTCGCTGCCGTCTCCTGAAACTCTTTCTCTACACGGCTTCGTGTGTTCATGATGGTCAATGGTCAGCTCTAAATATTTTGTTTGTAAAATATACAACATAATTAAATCATTTTCGCTTTAATTAAAGACAACTGAGGAATAAATCATAACACAAGGATTTCAACATATAATTCCTTTAGTGCCACAATCACAAACTGAGAGGCATGAGAATTTTGACGAATATCTTAAATGGGAATTCGGTGGTGACAATAACACAGCGACAACAACACAAAATTCCAACAAAAAAATGTACTTATAACCACAGCCCAAAGTACTCAATGAGAGGAAAAGGACAAAAGTATTATATGGATTTTGCTTAGACTGTTGCCCGTTCAGTTTCTGTTATGAGCCTCTATAAATTTTCGCCTTATTAACATTTTGAACAATATTTTTTGTCACATTTTCTTACTATTCTTTCGGGCCGATGGCCCATAGCGCGAATTTTTTCAACAAAATTATCTATAACGAGTAGCACGAATACAATTTTGAACAAAAATTTTCTACTAGAGAATTTTGACATATTTATTCTATATAAAATACAATTTTCGACAAGATTTCCTATAGAAAATTCGTTGACAAAACTTTCTATACACGACAACCAGTAAAAAATTTTTTGACAAATTTTCTATAAAATAAAATTTGGACAAAATCTTTTCTATAAAAATATAATTTTGACAAAATTTTCTATAGAAATAAAATGTTGAAAATTTTCTCATAGAAATAAGGGGGATTTGGCTAAAACATTTTCTATAGAACTAAAAAATTTGGGATACAAAATTTCTAGATAGAAATAAGAATTTTGAACAAATTTTCATAGAGAAATAAAATTTGACAAAATTTTCTAAAGAAATAAAATTTTGACAAATTATTCAAATAGAATTAAAATCTTGAACAAAATTTTTATATAAAAAATACTCAATTTCTGAGAAATTTTCGATAGAATAATAATATTTGGAAAATTTTTTCTAATAGAATAAGGAATATTGGCAAAATTTTCTAAACTAGTAAATGCTACAGCAAAATTGTCTATAAAAACTAATATTTGACATTTCGTGAGTTTTTATAATAATCCTATTATCGAAATTTTAAAATTTTGCATAATTTGTTGAATACTATAGAATAAGATTATTGTAACCAAAATTTTACTTTATAGACTTAAGTGAACATTTAACATAAATACATTCTATAGAAAAATAAATTAAAATCATTTTTCAATATAAATCAAAACAATTTTCTATAGAATAAAATTTGACAAAGTTTTATTATAAAATAAATTATTTTGAGAAAGTTATAATAAACTAAAATTTTGACAAAATTTTTCTATAAAACATAAAATTTTGACACAAATTTTCTAGTAAAATAAAATTTTACAAGAATTTTCTAATAGAAAAGTAAATATTTTGACAAAATTTCCTATAAAAAATAAAATTTTGAAAAAAATTTATCTATAACAGAAAATTCGAATTTTTTCGAAGAAATAAGGTTTTTCATAGACAATAAAATTTTGGAAAATATTTCTATAGAAATAAAATATTGCGAAAGTTTCTATAGAAAAATTTAACAAATTTTTATAACAACAATTTTACATTTCATAGAAATAAAATTTTGACAAACCTTTTCTAAAGAAATAAAATTTTGACAAATTGTTCTAAGAAATAAATTTGACAAATTTTCTATAGAATAAAATTTATTTCGAGTAAAATAATTTGACAAAATTGTTCTATAGAATTAGATTTTGGACAAAATTTTCTATAGTAAATAGAAATTTTTGACAAAAATTTCGATAGAATAGAAATTTTGGAAAAATTTTTCTATAGAAATAAAATATTGGCAAAATTTTCTATTAGAAATTGTTTGCAAAATTTTCTATAAAATATAAATTTTGACAAACTTTTTCTATAGAAATAAATTGTACAACCAGAATTTTCTATAGAAATAGAGAATTTTTTACAAAATTTTTCTATAGAACACTAAATATGTAAGCAAATATTTTCCACCAGAAATAAAATTTGGCAACATTTTCTAATAGAAATAAAATTTTGACAAAATTTTCTATAGAAATGAAAATTTGATCAAAATTTTCTATAGAAATAAAAATTAAGAAATCTTTCAACAGAAATAAAATTTTGACAAAAATTTTCTATAGAAATTAAATTTAACCAAATTTAATCAAAAAATAAAAAAAATGGACAAAGTTTTCGATAGAAATAAATTTTGGAAAAATTTTCTATAGAAATAAATTTTGACAAAATTATGCTATATGGGAGAAATATAAAATTTTGACCAAAATTTCTTACGAAATTAATTATTGGTAAATTTTCTATAAAATAAAGATTTTGACAAAATTTTCTATTGAACATAGAATTTTAAGCAAATTTTCTATAAAAAAGAAACAAAATTTTGACAAAAATTTTCTAATACAAGTAAAATTTTAACAGAAATTTTTCCACCTAATTTTAGTTAATTTCGGGCACATTAAAAATTTTTATTTAGGACAATTTATTTTGTAGAGCTATATGTGCTCGCCTGAAAGTATGCAATTATAATTTTCCGTTTGTACGATTACTCCTATTCGATTAACCACCACATTTGCAAATCTTTTGAAATGTCAACCAAACAGTTTTTTGCCTTTTTTGTTCCTACCTGTTTGCTCTCACCCCTCTCTCTCCCTCTCTTATCCTCTCATTAGTATTTTATAAAATACCACGGTGAAATGTTTTAGCGTAGAGCTGACATTTATCTGCCGCTCAACTTTTTGCTTTTTTTTGGTATAACAGTTAAACGCCTGAAAGTAGACAACACAACAACCACCTGACTTTTCAAGCAACTCACAATCAGGCATGCCAACTAAGCCATGTACTCAAAGGTAATACACGCGATTTAGGGGGATTGTTTTTCGCATTTTTATGAATAATTACATTACAATTGTAATTCAATTTAATGCCGTGCAATTTGAATACCACGCGTTTTCATTCCGGGTACCCCCCTAAAAGTTGGCTTGTCACCAACCAAACCACCACAATGGTGTAAAGAGGATTTCATGGTCCTTAACACAGTGAAAAATGGAAAGGGAAAATCCTCCTAACGCCTTCCTAAAGTGTAGTAATACGAAAGAGAAGTTTAATCATAAGGTGCTGCAGGTCCGCCCCCACCTCTCTCACACATACATGAAGGGAAGGGGATTTGGAATTCATGGTATTTTAACTTTCACCTCAAGGTTGTCCTAATGTCTCTTTATATTTACATAAAAATATGTTTGAAGAAATTGCTCCATTGTTTTGTGTGAAACAGTGAACAGAGCAGGTATTTATGATGAAAATCAGTGGGCCTTTGAGTATTTACAAAGGGGTTAAAGCAGGGGGTACTTTTACCAACTCCATTGAAAGGGTGGTTTTTGTGTGAGAAGATTTAAGGCTAAGTTTATTGTGCGAAGTATGAATTTTCCTAGATTGTGCTTAGATTGAATGGTGTTGCCATTTCCTCCTCTGCATTTTTTCGGGCTCTAGACACAATGTAATTAAATGCAAATTGAGAATAAATTAAAAACTTTTTATATTTGATTAAAAGTTATGCTATATTCTAACGCTAAAAGGAAACAGGGGTACAGTGGGAATATTTTACAATTCCACGGGAAAAGAAGGCGGTATGCCTTTGTCGAAAAGAGTAGGAGAGTTAAACTTAGTTGTCAAATGCTAATATTGGGGATAGATATACCAAAAATTGAAAATAGATTTTTGGACTTAACGATTTGTTGGCGAAGATCGATTTTTGTGCTTCAGCGATTTTTATAATATAATAACATTTCTTAATTCATCTCTTAAATCATCTATCCGCATTTAGTATTTATAGAATACTTACAAAGGAAAACTACTTTCCTAGGCACTAAATTTTAGACAAAATGATTTCCTCTTTTCATGAAGTGAAAATCCGAATTTATGAAAACCACGTTGCCATCTCGAGCCAAAAATAATCTACCAAAATTTGGAGAACATTTACCAAAAAACTACAAACAAGAAAATCTTATTTGTCAAAATTTTACTTCTATAAGAAATTTTGTCAAAATTTTATTTCTATAGAAAATTTTGTCGAAATTTATTTCTATAGAAAATTTTGGCATAATTTTACTTTTATAGAAAATTTTGTCAAAAATTTACTTCTATAGAAAATTTTTGTCAAAATTTACTTCTATAGAAATTTTGTCAAATTTATTTCTATAAGAAATTTTTTACATTTTATTTCAGATAAAAATTAAATTTTTTTAAAAGGAAATTTAATTTAAATTTCAGTAGAAAATTGTTTGCAAAAATTTTTCTATAGAAAATTGTTCAAAAATTGTAGTTTATAGAAATTTTTAATAATTTTATTTCTAAGGAAATTTTGCCTAATTTTAATTTTTGTATAGAAAATTGTTTCCAAGTTTTTATTCTAAGAATTTTTGTTAAAATTTTATTTCTATAGAGAATTTGTTGAAATTTAATTTTTTAGGAAATTCGCAAAATTTATACTTTTTTCTAAGAAATTTGTCGAAATTTATTTCTATAGAAAATTTTGTAAAATTTATTTCTATAAAAATATTTTGTCAAAATTTATTTCTAATGAAATTTTATTAAAATGTTATTTCTTTAGGAAATTTGGACGAAATTCAATTTTGTCAAAATTTATTTTTTTAAAAAAAAAAATAAAGTTTGAAAAAAATTAAATTTAGAAAAAAATTTATTTTTAAAGGAAATAGTGTTTTTTTATTTTTCGTTTTTTTTTTGTTTTGAAAATATTAATTTGTTTTAGAAAATGTTGTCAAAATTTTATTTCAATAGAAACTTTTCTCAACATTTTATTTCTATAGAAATTTTTATCAAATTTTTATTTCTATAGAATTTTTTTTTTTATTTTTTTTTTATATAGGAAATTTTGGCGAAATTTCAATTTCTGTAGAAAATTGTTTGCAAAAATTTTATTTCTATAGAAAATTTGTTAAAATTCTAGTTGTATAGAAAATTTTGTTATAATTTTATTTCTATAAGAAATCTTGCCTAAATTTAATTTTTGTATAGAAAATTGTTTCCAAGTTTTTATTCTACAGAAGTTTTTGTTAAAATTTTATTTCTATAGAGAATTTTGTTGAAATTTTATTTTTATATGGAAATTTTGTCAAAATTTATTTTTTCTACAGAAAACTTTGTCAAAATATTATTTCTATAGAATATTTTGTCAAAATTTTATTTCTATAAAAAAATTGTCAAAATTTATTCTATGAAAATTTTATTAAACTTATTTCTGTAGGAAATTTGACGAAATTCAATTTTAGTCAAAATTAATTAATTTGTAATATTAATTTGTTTTAGAAAATGTTGTCAAAATTTTATTTCAATAGAAACTTTTCTCAACATTTTATTTCTATAGAAAATTTTGCAAAATTTATTTTTATACCCACCACCATAGAATGGCGATTGGGGTTAATAAGTTTGTCATTCCGTTTAAAACACATTGAAATATCGATTTGCGACTATATAAAGTAATATATAATGCTTGATACAGGAGGAAATTGTAAAACGATAAAAGCATGTCTGTCTGTCCGTCTGTCTGTTGTAATCACGCTATAGTCTTTAATAATGGCGTTATCGCCCTGAAATTTGGCACAGATTCGTCTTTTGTCTGCACACAGGCCAAGGTAGAAGATGGGCTGTATCGGTCTAGGTTTTGATATAGCTCCCATATAAGCCGATTCCACCATTTGGGGTCTTGAGCTTTTAGAAACCGTAGTTTTTATCCGATTTGTCTGAAATTGTAGATCTAGAGGTATTTAAGGACCACAAATAGGTGTGTCGAAAAATGGTTTGTATCGTCCAATGTTTTGTATAGCCCCCATATAGACTCCACGCAATCTCCGATTTGAACTTCTTGGCTTGTTGGCACGGCAATTTTTATCCGATTACCTGAAATCCAAAATCAGCTAATTTTTGGGCCTAGCATGAAGTACGCCGAATATGGTGTAATTGGTTCATGATTTCATATATACCTCTATACAGACTGATCTCTAGATTTGACCTAATAAGTTGGCCTGAAATTCAAAATCTAGAGTTTTTTTGGGTCCACACATAAGTAAGCCGAATATGGGGCGTATCGATTGATTTTGACACCTCAATTTTTATTCAATTTAACGGAAATTTAAAATTTAGAATTATTTTCGGTCCGTAAATAGGTGTAGCGAATATAGTGTGGATTGGTCTATGTTTTCGTAGAGATGCCCATGTGTTAAATCTCCTGATTTCTTGTATGTTGGTTAGAGTGACCGCAACTTATATGGGGCAAAAAAATATCGGAATCTTGTTCGCCTTAACCCCACAAAACGAATCCCCTTTCCAGATAGTGGGATAGCCAAAATTTGAGCCCGATTAAACGACGTTAACACGTGCCACTCGTCGCTCAAAATTTGAAAAAAAACTAATGTTTTGGCCAAAAAGTTGACATATTGAGCCATAACTCGAGAACGGTAAATAATAAAAACACGCACGATATCACAAACGATAGTTTATTTTGTCCTTAAAAATTTACGTTCTGAACAAAATTGTTGCAACTCTGAGTCAAACCGAGTTACGCCAGCCTTTAGCTTCGAAAACGCGACCTGGTACCACTAGGAGCATTCGCCTCAACCCCATAAAACGAATCCCCTTTCCAGATATTGGGATAGCCAAGAATTTGAGCCCGATTAAACGACGTTAAAACGTGACGCCAAACTTTTGACCAACAAATTTTGTCATAATTTAACTTTTATAGAAAATTTTGTCAAAATTTTACTTCTATAGAAAAAATTTGTCAAAATTTAACTTCTATAGAAAATTTTGTCAAAATTTTATTTCTATAGAAATTTTTATTAAATTTTTATTTCTATAGAAAATTTTTAAAACTTTTTTTATATAGGAAATCTTGGCGAAATTTCAATTTGTGTAGAAAACTGTTTGCAAAAATTTTTTTTCTAGAAAATTTTTTAAAATTTGTTAAAATTGTAGTTCTTTAGAAAATTTTGTTATAATTTTATTTCTATAAGAAATTTTGCCTAAATTTAATTTTTGTATAGAAAAATTTTCCAAGTTTTTATTCTATAGAAGTTTTTGTGAAAATTTTATTTCTATAGAGAATTTTGTTGAAATTTTATTTTTATAGAAAATTTTGTCAAAATTTATTTTTTCTACCGAAAATTTTGTCAAAATATTATTTCTATAAAAAATTTGCCAACAGTTTATTTCTATGAAAAATTTTATTAAAATATTATTTCTGTAGGAAATTTGAATGAAATTCAATTTAATCAAAATTTATTTTTTTTTTTTAGAAAAAAAAATAAAGTTTGAAAAAAAAAATTAAACGACGTTAACTCGTGACGCCAAACTTTTTGAAAAAAAAATAGTTTTTTTTTCAAATTTTGAGCGACGAGCGGCACGTGTTAACGTCGTTTAATCGGGCTCAAATTTTGGCTATTCCAATATCTGGAAAGGGGATTTGTTTTGTGGGGTTAAGGCGACACAGATTCCGACATTTTTTTGCCCATATAAGTTGCTGTCACTCTAAATGTTAACTATATATGTTTGCTTGGCAGAGTATATATGTCATCAAATCCACCTAAAATTCTAAATATTTAACTTCAAGTAACCTGACGAAGAGTTTTCTAAGAAAACAATTATATTTTGTGATTCATGGTGGCTGGTAGTTAAGATTCGATCCGACAGAACTTAATTCCGTATATACTTGTTTTAATATAAAATTTTGTCAAAATTTATTTTTTATAGAAGATTGTGCCAAAATTTATTGTTTTATAAAGAAAATTTTCTCAAAAATTTATTTCTATAGAAAATTTTGTCAAAATTTACTTTTTTTTATAGAAAATTTTGTCAAAAATTTATTTCTATGCTAAATTTTGTCAAAAATTTTTTTGTTTTTTTTATAGAAAAATTTTCAAGATATTATTTCTATAGGCAATTTTTTCCAAAATGTTATTGCCATGGAAAATTTTGTTAAAATTTTATATCTATAGAAAATTTTGTCAAAATGTATGTTTTATAGAAAATTCTGGCAATATTTTAGTTTTGTAGAAAATTTTGCCAATTTTTTTTTTCTATAGAAAATTTTGTTAAAATTTTATTTCTATAGAAAATTGTGTTAAAAAAGTTATTTCTACAGATTTTTTTCCGATTTTTGTTTCTATAGAAAATTTTGTCAAAATTTTATTTCTTTATTTGGTCAAAATTTATTTCTAATTTTGTCAAAATTTAATATTTTGTATAGACAAGTTTGTATAAATTTTATTTCTATGGAAAATTTTATTACAATTTTATTTCTATAGGAAATTTTGTCAAAACTTTATTTCTATAGGAAATTACGGATGCTGGTATGATTCATTCTACGGATTCATCTATCAACCATCTGTTCCTTAAATGATAATTCACAGTGTAATTCCTAACTATTTCTCCACTTTCATTTCCCTAAAAATCCTTCGCTTTTCATCACAAATCCAATAAAAATATGTCTTTTCCCAAATCTCACTTTTAATTTAACCATTTTGTTTGCTGAATGTCTTTAGCCCTTCCAATAAGGAGCAAAGCATATACGCATTTAATTTTGTTAACTTTTCCATAGAAGTTTATAGTCTCTAAAGTTTGACACTTTCATTTATTGTTAACATCTTTATATCAGCAAATGACTTAACCGTTGGCCCACAAGGCTTTAAAAGATCTTTGCTCACATAATTTTTAGTGCAACATTAAAGGAAAATTAAACTCTTGCTATCATCGAAAGAAAAATTTTAACCCTAGAAAAAAATATAGCAAAAAGCTTGCTGAGAGAGAGAGAGAAAAAAGAAAAACTTCAAAAGTTTCACTTTACTGTGTCCATACCCATCAAGTTGGGTGCGGAAGGAAGCTAGTGTCAAAAACTCTAAGTTAGAAATTGGAAACGAGTAAGAACTCAACTTTTAGTAGCAACTCGTAAATGGATGCTTCAATCGACTGTTTTTGTTTTGGGGGGAATGGGGAGAATTTTAAAGACTCCCAGATTCTGTTTTCTATTAAGGTGTGTTCCATTTACCTATGGTCCACAAAAATGACGAAAACTGTCGTAGTCTACATGTACAGGTGAGTACGCCCGCTGAATCTGAAAAAAAATTTAGCGTTCATGGAGTTGAAGGAATGTTCAAACTCATCGTTGGAATAGAAAAAAAACGAATAATTCTCCTTTTTCAACCTGAATATGTGGATGGATATGGAACATAATAGTGATTATGCTTTAACTGCACTGATTCGGTTTACTATCACTGATAAAAAACTTTAATATATTAGCGAAATTGTTTTTATGTGAAAAAAGTTCCAGTAAATTTAATGAACATTTTCATTTATTTTGAGTTATTTTTTTTAATTTTGCTAAACTACGAATTGATTTCATGCTATTAAAGGAATCGTTCTTCATTGCAAATAATAAAAACTATAGTGAAACCTCTAAAAGTTGAATCAGCTTAGGGTCACACTAAATGTTAGTCCCATTTGGGAGATCATCCAGTTAATGAGAAGCCTAATTTGAATGCTGCTAAAAAAAAACAAAACGAATCAGGCAATCACAAGATGCTGAATAGTCTAAGTGAGCCTGAAAATTTTAATCGACCTGACCACTTTTAACGCTTTTAACATAAATCAGACGCATTTTAGACGTGTCCGTTTCCATAGTGTCCAATTCTAAAATGATTCCCTGTATTGCATTTAGTCAGCTTTTTCTATAAAATTATATAAATTATTTTCTTTTTTTAATTAAAAATTAAAATAATAAAAGGCATCTTTTTCTCGGCAGAGTACGCCTTTATTGTGGGGTGAGATCACTTATCGAAAAATGTTCTTGCATATTTGCAGGAGGTGCACGCATGAAAAAGGACTGTTTATATCAATATGTTGGCTATAAACATATAATGTTTGCGAAAACAAATTTAAACACAAATATTTTTGAGTGGCAAGCATATAATGTTATCGAAACTAGCACAACATGTTTGGGACATATAGTGTTAAATATGTTAGAACAATATAGTTTGGGACATAGAAATGTTTGTAAATATATAATGCTCGTAGGAAAACAGATTATTAATTTAGAAATAGCTATAAATATATGTTCTTAGTACTTGGAGCGCTATTTAAACAGGGCAAGCGATATTGAATTAATTGGTGGTTGTTGCTTTGTTATTACAAAACTAATCTATTTATTTTTTTCCTTGGCGATTGATCAGCTACTTCTATTGATGCCTTACAAACTGATGTGAGTCCGCTGTTCGGAATCCCCGTCCGGCAAAAGATAACAATTACGAAAAATTAAAAACACAAAGTGATAAACGGCCGTAAAGTTCGCCAAGCGCGAATCTTAATTACCCTCCACCGATGGAATTGCGTAGAAACTTTCTACGAAAGACTGTCATCCACAATCGAAGAATTACGGGTTATGGTAGATCTTAAATTCGTTTCTAAATGGTTGTTAGTCCATACGTAGGTATATACATTAGACAAAACAAGAATACTTGTCGCAGGTAAGTCTACAAATAATTACGGATCGATATGGACTTTTGCACAGTAGGTAAGAGCCAGAATTGAAATATTGGGAGTCAGCTTATTATGGGGGCTAATATACAATTATTGATATGAACACAATTTTGTGTGATTGGGATCGAATTTACTGAGGGCTTATATATGTCTATCAGTTACTATATAGCCGTCAGATAAATCGATCCCAATCACACCAAAATACGTTTCATATCAATAATTGTATATAGGCC
>PGFW01038757.1:10694-23851 GCA_003123925.1 Haematobia irritans | reverse complement strand
ATTGTACTGGGATTTAGACCCATATGAGATACAGATCGATATTTGGCGATGTGATGATGAAGAGCATCAAAGTATAGTACCGGAAGACGGGTTGAGAGTATAGCCGTTACCCAAGGAACCATGATCATATATCTGAATGCATCAGTGGCGGACCAAAGTTGATATTTCTTGACATTCAGAACCGTTCTGGGGAAATGGACCCAAGAGCAGAGCGGAAATCACTGCAATGCGACTGATCTACGAGAAGACGAGACTGGAACATTGTGGTGGACCTAGATATTCCAGATCCTATACCCCCATTCGGGGACAACACTAGCTGGGGGCGATAACTTAATGGTGTGAATAGTTCACGAAAACACACGAGGTACATAGATCTCCGATCAAGAACAGAGGCCAAATAGACAGGAAGAATAAAATTACCGACGATCACGAACCGCATGGATTGCCTGAACATGCCGTAAATGAGAGGTAGCATAAAGATAAATAACAAGAGCTACAACACAATGGCGGGTGGAAAATTGAGAACCCAAAGTCCAACGGTCGTGAAGAGCGATTAGAATGCTTAAAGGGATGACACAAAGAAACAAGATTAACGATTGTCCAAAGAACACTTTATGGAGTCTCCCAGAACTAAAACATAAAAAAATGACCGAAACCACAACATGATAAAAGTAGAGACACATACCGTTCCAAATTAGAAGGATAGCGACGGATAAATTTATGATGTCGATGTGTTTGAGCGCAGGGTAGAATTGCTTAATATGCTCACTTCCGCTGCTTTTACACGAAGAACTAGGGATCTTACCAACTCGATGCGAAATAATAGAGGATTATTTTTGATACTATTGACCCCCTTTTGATAACTGGAACCTATACTCCTTCTAATTTCAAGTTATAGGACAAATCAATCGATATTAGAGATCGAAGAAGGATCACTATATAAAAACAACCAATTGTGGTCCACTGCGGCTGAATTAATTTGCTCACTTAGAATACATAGACAACACTGTGGCTCACATAAATATCTGCATCATGAAGGTACATAAAATACATAGTAGGCCTAATGTGCTCTTTAAATGTAAGCTACTCTGATGATGTCCTTTTTTTTGACTGTCTGCCCTGCGCCATAAATTTATTATAGTCTCCGCCTGCTCTGTTTAGCCCATAACAATGGAGGCTCATTCCTATGTGGGATGATTGGGCGGATGTTTTCGAAGGTACAATCTACTATTTCTGCGTTGCCAACATGCCTCACTTCAGTATATGTCTTAGCATGTGATGCATGTGTTCATGATACAAGGAGTATGATTTTTATTTTAAGTGTATGTCGTCGATATCCTGTTTGTTCATTTCGGTATGTCGAATAAAGGTTGCATGGTTCTCCCTCATGTGCGTGGAGCTTATTTTGTTTTATCTCTAGGGATTTACGCACTCATTTAAATGCGTGCTCTCTTCCATGTCATCATTGGATGTGTGGATGGCAAATGCCAGCCTACGCAACAGCCTATGACCAAGTTTCCTCGTGCTAATAGTTAAAACATGAACCTACAAATAGCTAACTGATAAACCGCGAAATCTTCTTTATGAGTTGTAGCAAAGCTCTCAGCTACATAAACGTGGTACATTTAATCATAATCGAAGTCATCGGAATTCGCCGAATTGATGACATTTGGTTCGGGGGTCATTCAAATTATACCCGGCTTCTGTGTCCACCGCCTACTCATATCACCCAACAAAGATGGATTGGCCAACGCCAAAAACTAAATGTTTTATTGATCAAACAATTTTCCCTATTTTACAAATAAAAGTTGTTCGTTAATATTTTTTAAACCGTTCACGCTTTTAAATGTTTGCCTACAAAATCTGTTGGTAAGATCTCATTTATTTCGGAGTGACTCTGGTTGCCTACAAAATTGAGGATTGTAGTATTAACAATTATAGAACTTACATACGGAGGGTTAGTCAGAATAGGTTAGGCTTAGAATTAGGAGACAGCCGCCAATATCTAATGCTCATTTAGACTATGTCAGTTCAATTGTAAGTTGTTAAATGAACTGCCGTCTTTACCACTCAGAAATCTAATATTTTAAGGTAAACTTCACAAGCTACTGCCTCAATGTACAAGGGACCTTCTTTCCCATCAAATTCGGCAAAAGATATACAGCAGTGTGTGCGAACAGCATTTCATCGTATTTACATATTTTATTGCAATAACATTTTCATGGTTAGAAGAAGTTCGTTCATCGACAAACACTTCTGAATAGCTAATGTTATTTACGGGTTCTCTCAGGTCAACTGGCCTTAGGGTAATTTCCTTTTGCACAGCGCCAACAAACCACCTCACTCTGGCTACACATTGTTTTTATCCGTTGTTGGATCTGGTTTTGACCTCTCTTTTGAGAGACACTCACAACTGAGTGTGTTCTTGATTGGTTCTTTTATGGTTTTGAAGTATTATGCCATGTTATGTTTTTTCAGAACTGCCTTACCTTGACAGTAACTCAACATGAAAATCAACGTTTCTTAGTATGTCATACGGAGCATCCTGAGCAGCACTACATTTATTACTACGTAATTCGGCTTGCTCAAAACTCATACTGAAGTGTACGTTATTTTCGATTTACTAAAGTGGAAAACATTTTAATGTGGTTTTACTTCGCCACATTAACTAGCACATCTCTCTAGATCTGCCTCTTTTTGCATCGGCTTTCTCAAAAGAAAAATTTTATTTTAATTTTCCTTTTCCAAAAAAACTTGCTTTATCCATATTGGTTCATGAAAAAGTGAGGCAGATGAATATAGCTAGTTCAAACCGCAATACGCATACGATTACATTGTGCCCTTTCTCGTCTCCATCAATGTTGGGCTCAGAAGGACTGCTTATTGTTTACTGCCTCCAACGAGGCCTCTATTATCCATTTTGAACTCATAACCTCTGCTCAACATCTAGCGCATGATCTGTACCCCACTCCTGACAAATAATCCACTCTCCTTCCTTTCCATTTATGAACATGGACTCATTAATATTCAGAGAACCTTGCCAAACCTTACTTCTCACAATGCCCCAGGCCGACAAAAATTCAACGGGATTAGAGATCTGAGGATTTGCTTTCATCACTTGATGGTGACATTTGTGATAGGGGCATTTTTTAAACTGCGAACATTTTGCTTTATCTCGGGTTTTTAACAAGAACGCATGTTTGTCCTTGTAAGATACAATGAAACGGCTCAGGAACATCTAATACACTGATCCAATAATTAGCTGGGATTCTTAAAAATAAGCCACAGTTCGTCTTCGACACTTTGTGTCTCCTCCTCTGCCGATGTTGGTCTGGATTGTGACGATGTGAGATGCTGGCTTAAGTTCCTTGTTTTCCATATGTGGGATTTGTAATGTCTATAATGCGTATCTAAGGAAGCATACTGCGATTGTTCGTTCTGTTCGCGCTATGGTAAAATTGCCGAAAAAGCCCAAAATGTTCCAGTTTAAATCGCCCTACATTGTGCTTTCGACAGGAGTTGCAGAGGTATACCGTGACATGGTCTTCTGTGCTGCTAGGTGTATGAGCTCAAATTAGCCCAGTTAGAGGAATTTTCAGTGGCCAACTGACCCATGAGTCGAGGAAATGGTACATCAGCAGCTTCCGACCATCGTTTGTTCTACTTAATTTCATAACGAATATGGGAAAGGCAAGGTTTGGAGGGCAATATTAAATTGCTGGATGCAACACTCCACGCAACTAGATGCAACTTTGGGTCATTGCGAATAAATTTAAATGGATTGTCGGGCTTTAGATAAAATGCGAAGTGGATAGGAGTGGTTAGGAAGCAGAAGCAGACCAACTTTAACGTAAAGATACGGAGGCGGATGGCTGTAGAACAAAGCATCTGATTATAATTATGACTCTGGGCTCGTAAGGCAGTTTGAAAAAAACACCTAACGGATATCAGAAATCCAAATGTGATATATCAACGAATAAAAGAAATTCAAACTCATTTGTGATGTTGCCTGGATCTATATCTCAAAGAAGGTCACTGTAACAGCGGATCCAACATCTAGCTAAATTATGCCTGGAGTCGTTGGCGCAAATATGGAAATAAAGCATCTGAGTGCGGAAAGAACCCGTTCTAATGTAAAAATAGCCTCAGTTGTTGGTTGACGTTAACCTGAAAATAGTGATTGATATTCGACACTGCTGTGTATAATTTCAATGGGAAAGCAGTACTTGTGAAGCTTTATTTAAGGGGCTGTGTGGCACAGTAGCCAGAGACGAAATAATGTACGGATCTTACACAGCCAAGGTGAACCCCTCTATTGTATTGGCGTGATAATTAAGTAGACGTTAGCGACACAGAAGCCTTCCGTCAGGATGTATATGGTAGTACTCCAATTGAAAGTGCACCACCTCAATCCTGCAAATCAGCTTTCAGTAACCAATTATCATGTACGTTTTTGTAGGAAGGCTTTCTGGGCTAAACAACTCCTAAAAGAAGACGGATCGTAAGTACAAGCTGTTTATATAATTGCGGAATACTCAGTTTCTTGGTTGCGCGATAAATCACTAGCAGACATAGGCTTCTGATGACACCTGGAGCAATGTAGAAAGATGACAAGTTTCCCATACGATTCCCTTATATCCACTTTGTATGGGAATGTTTACGTGCGTAAACACTGTCAGTTCAGCCAAGAGGGACAGCTTGTTTCTACAGATTTCGCACTAACTCTAGCCCATTTTCATAACTCGCCGCAGGCGCCAGATTCATCAAGTAGATTAGAATCAAACGTTTGTCATTGGGCGAGTATTATTACATTGATAGCTATTACGTTTAGAATAATGAGATCCGTCGTATAAAATTTATATTCATTTAGGTTATTTATGCTTTTTATGTTTTAGTTTCAGTGAGAGGCAACAGTCGATTTCAGCATAAGTCATAATGAGCAGTGAATTTTCGTTTATACTAATTTAGGCGATGTTGTTATGGACAACACATATCTATCAACTTAATTATCGAGGTTCAAAAATTAACCTAAAGATATTGGGCTAATTAACCTCGTGCTTTTAAGCTTTTAATAGCAATTCCTTTAAAATACATGAGCTAAAGGCCTACTAATGCGAAATAAGGATTTAGATGTTCTGGTATAACGGATACCTGCGTTGAATACCCTTGGATTGCAACGAATGCAATAAAGGATTTCTAATTATTGTTGTTATAGGAACCGACCGTTTGAGGGTAGGAGGCGGTTGGTGTGCGTTGCTTATATCGCCGCATATTAAGCACAAGGTTGTTATGCAGGAGTTATTTCTCTTGTTCGAGTAGTGGACACTTGTTGAGTGCGATTGTGCTGAGTCCTGGTTTGGAATGGTCATTCTGCGGCGAAGTGTGTTGCCTGCCCAGGGAGCTTTCAATTACTGTCTTGGGAAATTAGGCCCATCATGTTCGAGCATTTAGTTTCGTGCCCCACGGTCAATTGGGTTATGAAGAACCATAGACCCATTTACCGGCGGCATTCGAAAATATTGGCCCAACGACAGAAACCAAAGCGTTGTGTTTGGATTAGATTATCTGTGCGATTGTCAGTCGGGGGTGTGGGAATTTAGGAATTAATGAGAGTTTCTACCCGATAGAGCTGAAACACGGAGCTTCCCCGAAGTGGGGTGATAATCTCCGGCACGGTTCAATCCTCTATTTTCTCTTATTCCACCGCCTTATCTGACGCGGTATGATGTATGTATATTGTGGCATGAATGTGCAATCATTACCGTCGCGGAACCATTGTTGATGCATTCGCGACGATTAAACATTGGTCTCCCTTAGCTGATCTTTGCCAGTGATTTCCGACTGGTAGAAATGGTCAGGATATCCTCCACCCGAATGTGTATAAAGATTATTCACTACATGGGGTAGTAGTACGCATGAATTTAATGTTAGAGTCGACGCGAAGATAATTCCGCTACTGCAAATACCCCAAGATTCTACGGGTTACATCAACAGCGTTATTCAAATCGTCTGACCATGCCACTGGGAATTTATGATAAGCTTCCGCTTGCCTGCAGTTAACTTGTGTGCGGGACAAAGAAAACCTTGGGGTTGACACTTGATTACAGCAATTAGCCGGTTCCGTGGTAAAGCTATGCCAGTGTGGACACCTCAACAAAGCGACATGCAGGCAATAAGCTACCACGACATTATCAGAATGCTGGCCTTAGAAACAATATCAATGGAGACCAAATATCTTCTCTGTGCCTAGACACAATTTACATTTGGTCAAGAACTCTTCTGGGTTGTTATTTGCAGTAGCCAATCCAAATCGCCATCTGTGGGACCATGCTGGAATGTAGGGTGATTTTCACCTTAGAGGCCATAAATTACCGCTCTAGACTAAGGAACCATACCAGACAGTCTGAAAAGGATTGATGAGGATACTGTAGATTGAATCGGTTGGAAGGTTGATACCTGTCTCGGAGTTCAACCGACCGTCCATAGAACCGAAAAGGAAAACAGACCTCCGCGGCAGACCAGAATAGTTTTGGTCCAACTAAGATCAAGGTAAGCTTGCAGCGCCGCTACTTTCCTTCCTTCATCAGTAAGTTGTATAGCGCTTAGCTGACGTGTGTCCCATCTTGCAACCGAAGCGCACATGACACACGTCACCTTTTCGTTTTCCAGCTAAACTTATCCGACTTGCCACCAGATCACTCTGTAGACATCCCAGTGGGCCGTTTCGCAGGAATTCCTTGATCTGAACACAACCTGATGCTTAGCAAAACACAATGTGCAAACATGGATGAGATCGACAAAAAAAACTGTTACAAACAAAAAACAACAGCCATGCGGTAGCCGCGTTAAGTTTCCGATGGCTAATCGCAAGGTGTAGATTTTCATCTGACCTCTTTTGGCAACGTAAATTTTGACTTCTTCACAAAGCTGCCAATTTATTTCTTTCCTTTTCTTATGTTACTTTCGGTGAGCTCTTGCAATTTTTTGGAACTTTTTGATGGCTTTAGTTCCAAGCCCTTTCCATTCTGTGCCGTCATGTTAAGCACCTCTTGTGCCTTGGACCGCGGCAGACCAGGAATAGTTTTTGGTCCAATCCAAGAGCAGTAAGTATCAGCGCCTCCATTTCCTTCATATCAGTAATTAATAGGCAGCGTAGTGACGTTCGTGTTTCATTCTGCAAGCCAAGGGCACATGAACACGCGTCAGCCATTTGGAGCGCTTAAGTTCCGATGGCTAATCGAAGGTGTAGATTTTCATCTGACCTCTTTGGCAAGTAAATTTTGATTCTTCACAAACTGTCCAATTTTTTCTTTTAAACGTCGATGAGCTATTGCACTTTTTGGAACTTCGATAGGACTTTAGTTCAAACCCTTTCCAGTTCTTGCATAATGTATCAGCACTTCTGTGCCTTGGACCGGCGGGAGGACAGGATAGTTTTGTCAACTAAGATTCAGCGTAAGTGCAGCCGGCTTCATCCTTCCATCAGTAATTAAATAGCAGCGTGTAGCCATCTGCAACAACGGCCACATGACACGCGTCACCATCGTGTAAAGCTCTTAAGTCTCCGATGCGTAATCGAAGGGTGTAGGATTTCATATTCTGACTTCTTTGGCAAGTAAATTTGATTTTTCACAACTGCAAATGTTCTTCATTCCTTTTATTTTGTTACAGTCGGTGCGCTGCTTTGCTTCTTTTTGGAACTCGATGGCTTTAAGTTCAAGCCCTTTCATTCTCGCCATTGTTCAGACCTCTGAGGGCTTGATTCAGATCAAAATCGTGGCCTTCACTTTTCGGATTCATTATCTGCACAGTTCTTACAGTTTTTTTTCGGTCAGCTTTTTAGACGAAGTGCAATACTGTCAGTTATCACGTAACGAACAATCGGTACCAGAAACAAACGATTTATTCCACATTTAACTTTTGGAAGGATTCTTAACGATAGCCATTTTTAATTTTCCAGACAAATATAAAGCAATGAACACTATCAAGAATAACTTTATTTCTGAAGCAAGTAGATCAAAATGCTTGTGTAAGTTTGTAAACAAAAAATATAACTGCATCTGCGAATATCTATTCAACGTGTAAGAACTCTCGATATCCTAGTTCTAGTCCAATAAATGCCGCTACAAGTTACCTCATCCATGGTTGATTTCGTCGCGTATCAAATATTCAAGGGTCCGGGAAGGGTATCCTCTGTCTCCCAACTCCTTCCATACTTTGGTATTAATATGTGTCGGCTTGTGATGATAAACATGCTCAAGTGGCCATATGACTCGAGGGTGGAGCAAACTCCCGTCGAGTATCTGCCAAAAGCGCAGTGTCTGTGCGTCCTCATAGCGCATGTCACATAAATAAGTGCAGTTCTATTTATTGCTATTTATTTTTCGACATATGAATCTTTGGTGGCTCACGATTGTCCACCAAACATTCGACAACCATAGTGTGGCAGAGCGTCTTACATCCCATTTCAGGTTGGGGAGTCCAAGAGCTCTCAACAGCTATATTGCTGATTTTATCCCTTGGAATTTAGGAAGCCTTGTATCCGATAAACCTTTATTCTTGGTGACAATTACTAGGCTCTGTTTTCCCAGTCATCTCCTAATTACACATCTCTAGAGTCCACACCGAAGTACTGTAAAGACTCACTCAAGCACATCGAAATCGTTATCGATGAATTTTCCCTAATTACCAATATCATAATGTCATCCGCATATGCTCCACGCTTGATGCCCTTGCTGCTCAACCCCATCAAAACTTCGTTAACACACCAAATAGCCTCAGCAAGGGTTATATAACACCCTCCATGTGGCAATCTCTTGTGGTCTTAAGCCCTCCTTGTGGAGTTCACCAACTCTTACCACCATGTGTGGTCTCTGAATTTTATATTTTTGTGATAAATTTACGAACTTGTATCAACTAACTCAGACAATTTCCGTATTAGTGCCATAGTTATGATATGAATTATGTGAATTTTTTGCCCCCCTCCACGATGGCTAACACATTTTTTAGCCCATGCGAGGAATTTATTTCAGACTTGATGGTAAGTTACGACAATATTGATCATCATGGGGGATTTTAACAAACGATTCATGTTCGATGTTCTTCCTCCCTACGTAAAGTTGCCTGTTAGGTTACGTTACCGTACCTTATCGCTGTACTGAACTTTTTGCGGAGGTTAAACCTATAATTAAAGAGATTCGTTCAATTGAGTCCCACGATAATGTGTCCATACACGCCATCTATATTTGCTCCTACTCGGGTTATTAGTAGTAGTGCTCAACTGGACCTTAGTTCACTTCGGTCCTATTAGTTGGACTTATGTTTTTTATCTTGTCCATAGTGTTGCAGCGTTTACTTAAGTTTTCGGTAGCCAATATCTCTTAGACCGCACTTGCAAGGTTTTCTGTTCAACCATTGCATTCTCCATTTTTTTTTCGATGAGAGACTTTTCAGGGTATGTTTATTCTTCTCGTGTTCGTCAGTTTTATGAATTTCCTGACCGCTATTTAGTGCTATTTGTCCCCATTTCCTTTGGAAAGGGCCAATATATTCATAAAGAATTATAATACGAGGTGTGAGCCTAAGTCATTGTATTTGTTATGACGCTCTGATGTGCTGGATTTGGTAGGTTGTGCAAATTGTCTGTGTTGAATCGCTAATCTTCTCAAATATCTGCTGACTGTATTTAGTTCCTGTAGTTCCTTAATTGGAAAGGATGTGTCCTTGGTGATGGTCTAGTTAGGGATCGGACGAAATGATGTCCATGAGGTTGTTTGTTTACACATTTGACCCTTCCGATTGAAAATACAGATATCATCTTTCGAAGGCATGAAATTTTCTCGCGAGTTATGCTTTTAGTGAATTTCAGTTCATATGCTTTCAGCCGGACAATTAATGGTTGTTTAGTTTAAGCTGTACGAGTGCTATATATCGTTAGTCGGGAACCGGGCGAAAGTGCGATGATACATTAGACTACGGATAATCAGAAGGGCAGCTGACCTAAATCATCGTAATCGATTTAAATTCAATGCGGTATCATCTTCAAGATACAACTAATTGACCTCGCGCGGCAGATATGCAGTCTGTGGTTTTTTCTTGGGAATATTATAAGGCCCAAAAGAATTATTTCTTTAACATTATTCAAATTCTTCTCGTATAATTAGTTCCAATGTATCTCAAATGTCCTGGACCCGATGGATGTAGTTCTTGTGGGTGTTGTTGTTATTTGTCTACTAATTTAGTGGACGATAATCAGTGTTATTTTGTTGATGATGTTGGACATGTGTAGAACGTCTAACATCGTAAGAATTTACTTGATATCGTATCCAGCATACTTCTCTAAATTAATGACATTACTAGTTGATGTCTCATGTGTTCTCGTGATGTATTATGAAGGTTTTTCGTTTTCGTACGATGAATGACTATTCCTGTGGTAAATGACTTGAAGCAGTTCAATTATGATTAAGTCTAATGTTGGTGAGGTCACGATGGGATGTCAAATTAACGGTTTTTTTGTTATTCTCTTGGGCAGTTGTTTTTCTTGCCCATTAGATGGTAAACACATTCTACACCTTGTTAACAATTATGACAACGTTCGAAGTATCCCGGGAATGGAAGATAGGCCAAGGTAATTTCCGTAATGACCAAATAGGTGCAGCCAATAATCATATGTGAAATATGAACATTAGGCGATCTCTATTATGCCGATTTTATCAAAAATGGTTGAGCATGTAATGAAAGTGCAAATTCTTGAACAATGTGGAGAAATTGTCTTGTTACATGACAGCGCAATGTGGGTTCCGCCGTCGATGATTGTCATTCTCCTCGGCGTCGTACCAATTCATATCAGCATACTCTCTCGCGCCTTGCTTTTCCTTCCATTAGTCGGGTTGACTTGATAATGATAAGAGAGAGGTTAGCAATGGGGGCTGTTGTGTTACTACTATCACTTTGATTTGGAAAAGGCATTTTTGATAAAATTGCAATTTATGGTATAATGATCGGGCAGAAGCTACATGGTGGTTTGGCTTTTCTACGCCTGCTTTGGTAGACCTTGATGCTTTATTATTTAAGATGATCGGACACAGTATGTAAGTTGTAGTTGGTTTCTGTGTCTAGCGGTTTGTCCCGTCTATGGAGTGGGTGTGCCTAAAGGTTCTGTTCTGGGCCTTTATGTTCATAATGTACATAAATGATTTGTTATAGTTGTATTAGTTCCAGAATTGGCTTACCTCATTGCGTTTGCTTTGATTGATGTCCAGATTCGGTTTCGAAGGCGTGAGGCAGTGCTTTGTGGAGGGTGTTTTACAAAAGGCGGATCCATTGACTTTGGCCGAGGTAAGTGTTTTATACGTGGTTGGGGAACAAATAAGTGTCTCTTCTATTAATGTTTCAGAGCATAGACAAAGGCATGTGTCTTTGGTAAGAATTTACCGTGCGTACGATGCTACTTAATGTAAATTGTCCATTTTATTAGTGTACTAAGATGACATAGAGTGGTTAGTTTTCAGGCTAAAATGTTTAAGGTGCTATAGGGTGTTCAATTTTACACATTTAGATCGATGCGCGAAATATTACGAAGACTGAGTCGATGTTGAGGCGAGCCACAATGAAACATCAAAAATCTAATAGCTTTAATTCTCAAGCCCGTCAAGTGGTGGTGTCAACTTTACTTTGAGGAAGTTGTACAATTTGGATTTTTGTTGCACGCAGTATAAAGACCTGTAGTGGTACCATGCCTTGTGTAAACAATTGTCCTACAATTAGATTTTGCTTCGTAGGGATGTGGTCTTTTGAAGTGTTAGTTTCCGATTAGTCCTCGTTCCCTGGGGTTAATGTTATTCGATATAAGTTTAGTGTCTTGCATTTCATTCGTGTTTAGCGTTATGTGTTTTTGATGTTAAGTTGGGTAATCAGCATAATATCGCATTATGTTTCTTGATTTTCTGGGTTTGTCTTTTCAAGAGTATTATTTGTATGGAAGGGCCAGTAAGTTTGTTGAAGCGTTGTTTTATATGCGTCAAGGTCACTAAATCTGATGTCACCAGATTTTTTGAGCATGATTCATTGCTTACTTTCTATTCATAACTCGGTTTCGGGAATCCGCAATAGATTATGATTCCGGGAAACTAACGATCTGTATTAGAAAAGATCATTTTCAGAGTGAGAATCGCCCGTAGCATGAAATCCTACCGTGTGCCTTACCCTCATTTTTTGAGAACTTATTTAATTGCAACTCGAAACATGATTAAAAGTAAACTCCAAGAATCCCTTTATTCTTTAATGATTTGTAATTGATTATATCTCATGAGCGGATTGGCATATTGTGCTATTTTTTTTTTAGGTTAGTTGATGGTATCTTGCTGGGATTAATAATAAATAAAATCCAATTCATTTCATTTACATCGGTAAAAAGTGAATTTAGCTTACAAATAATAAAATTTTAACATTCTGATTTATCTTCAAAAAGTAATATGGTCCATAATCCTTTAATGTGTACCATTGTTATTTATGGCCGTCAATAATTTTTTAAATAAATTTAAAATTTTTAGTTAGTTTATTAATGATTATAATTGTTTTTTTACATTTTTATAGTTTACATGTAATACCAGTGTCATCCGTAAAATACAAAATGTAATTGTTTGTATTTATAATAACTTATTCATTGCTTATTATTTTGTACTTTTAGAAACTTAGTAGTTTACATTAACGGCTTCATTAAATTTTTTTTTTTTTTTTTTTAACTTAAATTGATTTGGTCAGTCAGGATATAGAGAACGTTATAGATATCATATGGTTATTTAATTCTTAAATTGATTATAATCACTCTAATTAGTTTGTTAAAGAAAAAAGTTGTGCTAAAAAAGTCTTAACGCAATAAACTACATGGCTCTCATTGTCTGGATGAACCACGTGAATGAGGATATTCGAAAATTTTATTGGGAATGCCACATCAAACAGGGGACTGATAAGACCTGTGCATTATGGTGATCGACTCGAAATGGGTCCTGAATCTAATGATCATATACAACTGCGTCAATAGTCTGGTTAACATGGATAGAAATAAATCCAAAATAAGAATTTTTGTCCCTCGGATATGCTATCTTGGTATAACCTGACCAATCATACCATGTCAACCATAGCTTGGTAAACGATAC